>BLXT01007037.1:1342805-1353531 GCA_019648995.1 Plakobranchus ocellatus | reverse complement strand
CCCTTGGCTTTGTGCATACGCTTTGGTTTGCACTGTACCAATACAAGCAGTGCAGGAGGGCTCTTGTTCAGATTACCACCCTCTTTGGTTCAACAGGATGCTTGCAATCATGGGGATAGTCCAGGACAGGCCCAAAGACTTCTAGATCTGTCTTCATCAGCTACTGATGAAATAAAAAGGTCGCAGGTGTAAATTTTGAAGATTTTGTGTGAAGGTAGCACTATTTACATTATAACTTGGCCTGTGAGCCCTTCATTTCATCTGTAACTTATGAAGGTAGAATTAGAAGTAATTTGACTTGTTCCTGGATTATCTCCGATCATGTTGAAGAATTTACTACTTTTGCGGCCTGAAATTGGTAAATTTTTACTACAAACCAACTTTTTGACAAATTGAAGGCATGGCATGCTCGGTTAAGCCCCCTAAACAAATGAACAGAATAAAATACACCAATTTTATTACTGAATAGTTTGTGAATTGTTTGTTTGTGCCAAATGGGAGCGCTATATTTGTGTTATAGCATCCTTGAAAATATTTGTTAAATATATTTTTAAAACCCAAAGTGATTGTGGTCTTTAAGTAAAAAAATGCCCCTAAATTTAGATTCTGTTTGATATGATTGGACTGAATAAAAATGCAGCTTTTAAAATTGAATTCTTTGTTTTATTCCCATGACACAGTAGGTCAGGTCAATGTGTTTCAATTTTTTAACCTATTAAATCATCTCATCTTTAGTTGAAAAGACCTTATTTTGAATTAATTACTGCATTTTAAGATAGGCCTACCTTAAAAAAAAAAATTTACAAAAACTTACACATTTGCATATAAACACACACTATCTCTTTCTCTACCCTTTTATTTGATTTCCAAATTGAAAGTTCTCAAATAAAATAAGAGCAGGATAAATCTATGTAAACTGCATTTCAGTACTTCAAGAAGCATAGTAGACACCATAAAAGAGCCAGTTCCAGCAATATGTGAAAGAAAGAAAGGCCTTTTGTGACTGAAGATTTATGACACCAGTAATTAGATATTGAGAGACAGGACTTAAATTTTACCTCGCATCGGAACATTAAACTTTTCTCTTACCCTTTTTAACAGAAAAATTGCATTACACTGCAGGTTTTTGAAAAAAAATGTCCCATTTTATCAAAATGTAAAAAACAAGAATGTGTCATGGCATAATTGTTTCAAAGTGCAATTTGTGGTAGATGTAAAATTTAAAATCTGTCATTTTATAAGGCATGGACATTTCACAATTTGAGAGCCCTTAGCCTGCCTAAATGTTGAAAATGTGCCAAACCATATCAATTATAATTGATGCAATCTGAATCATCTTGTCTACAGTTTATCATCATGGAAAAAGATCACCAGAAACTCTTTGCTATTCTCCAGCTTACAGACAGTGGTATGTATGCAGTGCAGAAAAAATTATGTAATGTTTAAATGAAAGAAAAAAAATAAGGAATGCATTAAATATTATTATATGGATCTTTATCAAATTTAGTTCTTTTTTTTTAAAGTTTTACTTTTTTAATGGTGTTTCATCACTTACTATTAACAACACCTTTCTTTTTAATATATATTAGACTTAGAAACATTGATTACAGTTTTTGCAGATACCTACAATTGAACTTCAATTATGGTAGCAATAGTAATATTCAGTAAAGGCAGTTAAACCATGACCCGTAGGCATGATTGCTGCCCTGAAAAAAGCATAGTACTGTTTATTTTTATTAAAGTCTGGCAAACTATTAAGGTAAGTGTAGGCTGATAAACAAATGGATAAGACTGAAAGCCACAGTTTGGCATTGCTAGTACAGAAGCATAAGTGGCAGCATATTGGGGATTGGCATTGAGGGCAAAGCCAAAATTATGTCACTACTTTGTAAGCGAACAAGGGGAAACATCTCTCAGATAATTGACAGTCTATACATGTATAATGCCTTGTTTACGACTGAAGGAAAATGGAAACCAAAGTCTTCAGAATTTTGGGTTTAATAATAACCTTTAAATATTTAAGTGTTGCTATTATTAGTTAAAATGGTTGTAATTATATCTTTGGCAGCTTTTCCAATTGGCGGTTTCTCACACAGTCTGGGACTTGAGGCTTACACACAACATTACGGAGTCGGGCGGAAACAGATGGGTATTGTACTGATTTAGCTCCTCTTGTACACTTAAATTAATTACAAGTGCATACTCATACAGCCTTACTTCAGATAGACATCTTGTCTGTCCTTCAATATCATTTGTAAATTAATTGAAATGGTATTTGGAAATACAAAAAGTCAAGGGTCTTATTCAACAATGGGACTTCATTAATGTAAATCAAAATATTTGAAGTGCTCAGTAATCTTGGCACAAGTTCAACATAATATCACATCGTTTTTAACCAACGTAAAGTGAAAATCAAATAGTTTAAGATGGTGTCAATAATGTAAATGTGTGACCTTTGCTTGTAGCTCATTTGAACTGGTCTCAAGACATATGTATAACAGATTATAGCGTTTGCCACCAAAACTCTGTCAAAGCATTAGGAGAAGTATGGCAGTGTACTCCACTTGAGCGAGATAATTTATATTGAGATGTAAATAAATTGCAGTTTTCGTCTATATTCTTATTGCAGTTACAAGCCTTAAGTAGTTGCATTTAGTATACAACACCTTTAAAATTACTGATATTTTACAGATAATTTACCTTGATCATCCTTATTGTTGCTTGTTGCAGGGAGTAATTTTGAGAGAAATGCATTGACAGAAACTTCATGCGTGTTTAAAGTGATTCTAGAATGATGTAAAACATTTATATCTCATTATGGAATCAGGAAAACTTCAAAGGCCAAAAAGTGATAAGTTGAAGTTCACAAGATATTAGAATTTTTCCTCTCTGGATTTACAAATTGTAATCACTCAATTCTAGGTGAATAGGATTTGATTCTTTTTGCTCAAAATGGGCACAGGTAGTACTGGTTAATGGCATCAAACTTTTTTTTCCTTGTGTGTTTTTCTCTTGCCTTGGCATCGTTATCCCTAAAAAATGAACCAAAGGTAAACTTTGTACAAAGGAAAACACTTTATCCTCTCTATCTAGACCAAGCTGAAGGTTTTGCTTGAAGCAGGCAAGAAAAAAAATTGAATTCTCTAATGAAGCATTCCATCAACCACTCTCTAAATAATTTTAAAAAAAAAAAGATAATCAAATCCTCTTAATTTTAAAGTTTTCATTTCCATGCAAATAAAATGTGGAGGTTTCCACTGTATCTCCACAAGGAGAAGTTTGAGGATATTATTAGTTTTTAAAAATTTTCAAATAAAATGTATAACTTGCTTGATTTCGAGACATCTCTTAATAAATATCGGTTCTCTTTGAAATTTCAGATCCACAGGTTCTGTTGCATGCCCTTATCTGCATCATTGAAAACTCTGGTGGGTTGATAAATGTAATTCAGTAGTACAGTAAAATTCACTTTCACCTCAATATTTTCTTAAGTAGATTTTATACTCTGTTGAAACCTTTAGAGCTATTATTTATTGATTTATTGTGAATGCAATGGATGGTATATGTAGAATTTCACTTCAGTCCATGTTGTTTTCAATCACCCAAAGACGTTGATTTAGCAATAGTTTACTGCACATTCTAGGTGAAGATTTGAGAAAAAACACTATTCTGTTTGAAATTTTGGATACAAAACTTCTGAAATGTAAATAATGACATCATATATTGATGGCCAGCATATCAAACCTGTGAAGCACTTACTTTTTGAATAAGGACTTCAGATGTTTGAGAAGCCTACCATTAATAGATTTAATTCTAGAATATTAAGCGTCAGAATATTGCTTACATACATTTTCATTTTATATGCAACCCCCCCCCCCTCCCTTTCCTAGACAGATGAATCCACACCACATTAACGAACTAAATTTTGTATGTTGGTATCTTATATGCTTTGGTCTAGAAATATTAAAGGTAGAACAAAATTTTTCCAACCAAGCTTTATTCCTATCAAAACGTTTGTATGTTTGTTTGTTTAAAAAATTATTAATAATAATATCTGTCAAACAGGGTCACTGAGCCTACCATTTGTCCGCAGTGCTCATGATTCTGTGAATCAGTGTATCAGAGCTCAGTGTGACCAGTTAGAGGCAGTTTCCTCTATTTCAATCGAAACTAATGTCAGGCATCAGCCGAGTGGGCAAGACATAGGTGAATCGGGCCATGAAGCTGACACAGAGTCTTTGAGGGAAAATCTAGCTGCTGTCACCCATTCTCTTGTTCAGCTGGACAGAATGTATGAGGCCTGCTCGGCCAACCATATTGCCAGGAGAGCAAGCACAAGACAAGTACGGTTCTTCTTATTTAACTTGCTTGACTTGCTTGCCTTTTGTGTGCTTTCAGTTATGTTGTTGGATAGCTGTTGGCCTCCTTGATATAGTTAGTTGTTATTTATTTGTTTTGTTTTTTTTTTAATCTGTATGGTCTAATTACTTTAGTAAGCAACCAGCTTTTTTCAGTGGAATTTCTCAGGTTTTTCCTCCGCTAGTTGTGGTATTGGTGGCACAATGGCTAGCAAAGTTGCACTGAGATCTGAAGGGACCCTCTGTTGCGAGCGTGAGTTTGACCTTGCCATCAACAACCTGGATGTCACTGCTTAACACAAAAAATTGAGCTCAGTAATATAAGAAGGCATAGAACTTTATTATAGGGGACTGTTCATAGTGATAGCCCAAGCTGAATTTTTCTCTGCCTCTTTATCAATATCAGATTATTCTCCATTTATTAAAAAACAAGAATTGTTCAATTTCACTTCTTAAAAATTCTGTAGCTCAATATTAAATATATAATGCTTTATGTTTTGCATCATGTCCTTGTTGACAGTCTAGTCTAAAAATAATCCTCTGTTCATTATGATTTAAGTCAAACTGGTGTGACCATAGTGAACACCCAAAGTTCAATTTTTCTTTATCTCTTTGACAATATCAGATTATTCTCTGTTTTTTTAATTTTTTTAATTTATATTGTTTAATTTCATTACAGCTACTTTAAAATCTGTAGATGTATATTAAATATGCCTAATGTTTTACATAATGTCCTTATTGACATTCTAGTCTAAAATAATCCTCAATAGACTAAGATTCAAGTCAAACTGATCAATATTTTGAATTTTAGCTCTGATTCCGTTATAACCAATACTTTGAATTGCCATTATTTTCAACAACATTGAAAAAGTTTTGGTGCAAGGTTTAAAAATTCCTTCACACAATATCAGTTCATAGAGCTCATACTGAAAACGTATAATTTAAAAAAAAAAGAGAAAGAGAGAGGGAGAGTTGCAATTGATGATTCTAAAGTGAAGCAAATAGCTATGCTAACATGTTCGTAGAAATTATAACCGGTCTTGATTTTAATCTTTCCATTAGTACCTAGGCCATGGTTGCTCAAAACCACAAGGTAGTGCTGCTATTTTTCTGCCAGTTTATTTCACTTTTCAAGAAACCTACAGTTTGAGTAGGTTTACTTTATTACCCACATGCAGCACATTGTACAGTTTGATCGTTGATTTTTATTTTTCATTTGACAAGGTAGGGATAGGACATAAATTATTTTTTTTGCACTGCATAGAAAAATGTGGATGATGAGTAATGACTGCTATTCAGTTTGATAGGAAAGATTGATTATTAATAAATAAAATGGCTGGATGTTATATTGGAATTTTGGAGGAATATAGAACATTTTTGTGAAAAAATTTGTTTCAACTAGGTCCCTTTATCACCTCTCTTGTGCTCCTATTCAGCATAGGGTTGAAAATTTATATAATAGACTTATCAAAGTCTAAATCAACAAAATACAAATATATAGACATAAAAAACTGGTTTTTTTTTAAATATAAATTTTATTGTTGTGAGCCCATAGATTAGCCAGGACTACTTTATTAGAAACTGAGTAAATATTGAAAAATTGTGTTTTGGGTTGCCCTCTAAGGCAGGTTTTTAGCATCTGCTTACAATAAGACCCGGGCATTGATGGCTCAGTGGATAGCAAACTTGCCCTGAGATCTGCTGGGACCCTTCTGTCACAGGTTGGAGCGTTAACACTAATGCCTGGTCTTAAAGTGGGCCTGAAAGCCTGAGATCACCGTGTTGTGGGTTGGCCATATACAAAAACCAAACATTTTGTGGTGGCACTTCATATCTATGTTAATAGGTAACAGAAAAGCGAAACATGAGGTGATGACTTTCATATACTTTGCTAAAAGCTTTTCATTTTTGAATCATTTGTGCAAGCTTTTGCTGGCTAAATGCAGTTGTTTATTTATTTTTTTCTTTTTCTTTTACACATTACTGAGCCATTGTACAATATTTTGCAATTTTCCAATGAGATTTTTTCCCTTTCTCAGGGCAAGTCTCTTATGGAGGCGTCCCTTTACACTTTTCCCATCTTGCAGAGGCAGGGCCTGGGCAGCGTGGCTGTGGAATTGCCACACCATCACCATGCCGTGGTGCATGGGGCCATCATGGCAAGCCTGGGCCTGGGGCTTGATGATACCATCACCTCCTACATGTTTGGTGTGGTGAGGACTCTAGTTACCACTGCAGTGAGGCTGGATATGATTGGGGCTATGGAGGTCAGTGTGATGTTAAAGGTTAGAGGGTCATGGTTCTAGGAACATTTAGCTATTTTTTTGTTTAAAAAAAAAGGGAAAAACCCAAAGTTTTGCAGAAAAACAGAATTTTCTCACACATAAAATATCATATAAAAAAATTGCATAAATTAAGATTTTTGATTAGAAATAAGTTTCCTTAAATTGACCAAAATGTGGATTTTTTAAAAAAAGTCAACAAATTTAGGTAAAAAAAAAAAAAGAAGCACCTGAAAAGCAATGCATATATATGGCCTAGCAATGTAATAATGATTAAAAAATCTTTTTATAGATTAAGTGTTGTAGAGCGTTCTTCTTACTAATGGTGAACATTGCTTGTGTATCTGTTTGTTTATTTCTTAAAACAAAGGGTGATAACTCTATAGCTATCCATGTTGTTGCTGATCAAACGTTTTCTTTATAGAACCTTTTTTGTTCTTTGAACCGTTATATATTTTTTAGTGATAGTTTAAATGTAACAACTTTTTAAATAACTATGATTACACACTTTCAACTCCTTGATAGATTCGGACCGCCTGCCCATTTGACAATTGGTCATATATGCACAAAAGGATAAAATATTGAGCTACATTTTGCAGCTGTGTCTCTGATACATTGATCTTTCATGGAGAATAAGAAATGCTTTGAACATGCAATGATTTCTATAAGATTTTTATCTCTTCAGGGTCAGAGGTTGCAGTGGAAACTTCAGGAAGTCAGTGCTGATGTTATTCAAAGGTAAGAGGAAAAAATATTCATCAAATCTAAGTTTGGATTATTTAGTAAGTCTTTGAGCTACTGCAGTATGTTGCCATATTTTCCTCTTTATCAAGCCTTTAGGGGTTAATTTTAGTAAATACATAATGCAAACACTGATCAAAGTTGATGAATTGGGTGAGATTAAGTTATCTGATTGCTACTCTCAACAACAGAAGTAAGGAGTAGCAGTATTACTTTGTAATGGTCATGTTTAATCAATTAGAACATAACTGCATTGAATGGGCTCAAGCGTAAAGGATTATATTCATCCCTACTGCTCCATAATATTAGGGAGACCTCATCAAGCTTGCAACTGTTTTGTAATTTACTGTGTTGGTTGTTAAAAACACAAGACTGCTGGAACAAAATAACAGATCTCGTGCTCCGAAGGATTTAGTGTTAATAAATATGGTCATTCCATATCAGAGGGTCATGAAGTCCAGGAACTGAATACGGTAGAAGCAGATATGGGAAAGGCTGGTAGGATAAAGATACAAGGGAACGCTGTTAGTGTATCTTGTGGCCAAGACCAGAATTTGTCTTCCTGCCATTAAGGTAGAGGACAATGCTGTCTGTTATTTTGCCCAGACCACAGTCCACTTTCTGACATTGTGAGTTGTGGATAATCATTATTATTATTCCTCTCAACTGTTTCAGAAACAAGGAGCGCCCTGTGGAGAGAGCCAGCATCAAGTTTCCAGTTCTGGATATTCTCCAAAATACACAAGATACACTTTTTGCCAAGCTTTTCTACTCTTAAATATTTTTGCAGTGTTTTCTGGGAGTTTTCCAAAACGATATTATTTTGTTTCCACCATCAGTACCATCTAAAGTAAGCGTGTATTTAGATAAATAAATTTAAAATCATGTAATAATACCAATGTAGCACAAAACAGCCTGCTCACAGTTCTCAGTGTAAGCACTGGCTTTATTTACATTCTCCAGCTCAGAGTTTGTAATTCCAAAAATTTCAGTGATTGCCAACATGTAAGAGACAATTTTAATCATTGTAATTTATTTATGACCTCAAGTAGATTTTATTGCTTTCTGTGTGATAATCATCTTCATGTGCCTTATTTATATATGTATTGGCAATCATGTCCCACGCTTTGTAGCTGTCAATATGACTGTGACTTCCTCTGCAACCAGCCAGCATATTATCAAAAAAATAATTTTCAAGAAGCCAAGAATCTTTCATTTTTACTTGCTAACAGCTTTTAAAACCTCCCTTAATAGCTCTAATCTTATCTGACAGGTCAGGGATGCACCATGTCTGGCTAGACCAAGCCTAGCAAGATAAGGTCACATGTTAGAGTGTTATTAACATAGCTTATATATGCCTGTCTCAGCAGCATACTTACTAACAGGTCCCTGGACAATTGAATCCTTGAAACCCTTGAAGCTGAATTTTTTGCCTCGTGGTTTCTGTGGGGCATTATTCTGAAATTTATATAAAATGAAGGCATTCAGCTGGACGATTTCAACTGCCCAAAAGTAGAGCCTCTTCCACCACTTGGTAGATTTATGGTCTTGTACCCCATAGTAACTGAGGTTTTGATCAGCTCGGTCACACCCATTCATACATTGGTTATATGTGTATATGTGGCTGGCTTGTTCCTGCCTCTTACGAGCACGGATTGCACTGTGCACATGTTGTGATTAAGGAGACAGGCTTTTTTGCTTTTTTGTCTATGTAGGACACTCACAGAATCTTCTCATCAGTGGTTTTTTGATATGTTGATGCTGTGCGTGCCAGCCTCTGGTGGAAAGTTCTATCGGTTGGTCTGGACTGTGCCAGTATTATAAATGTTCTTGGCCACCAAGTGATCTACAAGTGCACAAGTTTTGTACCACCTGTTGGCAAAGATGTGGTGTCCAATGCCAAGTCCATTCAGCAGGGTGATTAAGGAGACAGGCTTTTTTGCTTTTTTTTCCATGTAGGACACTCACAGAATCTTCTCATCAGTGGTTTTTTGATATGTTGATGCCGTGCGTGCCAGCCTCTGGTGGAAAATTCTATCGGTTGGTCTGGACTGTGCCAGTATTATAAATGTTCTTGGCCACCAAGTGATCTACAAGTGCACAAGTTGTGTACCACCTGTTGGCAAAGATGTGGTGTCCAATGCCAAGTCCATTCAGAAGGGTGTCAAATATTTTTATTGCAATGCCACTATAGATCACAGTCTGGATTGTATGAGGTGTCAGAGCCATAGTGCGTAAGCAGGTTCAGGGCGTACCCAGTTGTGCTGTCCACCAGACCAAAGCTTTTTATATGGAATTTTTGGGGCTTGGATGAGTTGAACTGCTCATAACTCCACCTTCCCTTGAAGCCGATAATCATCTCGTTGATTGACAAGTTCCGGAAGGGCAAAAATACTTCTCGGAACCTGCTACACAGAGAATTTATAATAGCTGGGCCCCAATCAGTGGGAAACTGACCATTAGATCTAGATCTAGGTGTGTCTGACCATGTTTGCTGATGTGATGGCCCTGTCCTAGATCTAAAATTAGATTTTGATTGAGTTGATGTCCCAGGCCTGGATCTAGATTTAGACTCTGATGAAGATGAGTCAGAACTTGGCGATGTAGATCTAGATAACGAAGGTGTCGGGCGCAAACCAGCTAAGTCTGAAAGAGCAGTTTTTAGAGGAAATGAAAAAAACTGCACCAATGGGCTATATTGCAAGCTATCGTTACAGAATTTTTTTTATATTGAAACAAAATGTGTGTGTTTTTACTTACAAAAAGTAAAAAAATTGTTTACATCCTGAACAAATTTGCATAAATTAGACTTAGCCGCTTTGAGCACCAAGTAAATGAAACGACCTGGCTGGTATGTGCTGCACCCTGGACTTGACTGTTATGCCCTGGTGGATACAAAAATGTAGGTCATGACTTGGCTGCTTTGTCACACAGCTGTATTAATTTAGTGTCTGTTTTCACAGAGGCATACTAAACTTAAAATCGACTGAAGGACTTGAGTTCATCAATTTTTTCCGGCTAGGTATTTATCAATCAACTTAGTTTTCAACATTTCTCTTTTTTTTTTTTTTTTACAAACTTGTTGACAATAACAAGTACAAAAGATGGTGTTTAAATGAGGTTGACAATTTATTGCATTGCTTAGATATCATAGTAAAATTCATCAAAAATATGTAATGGGTAGACAAGTATGTTTACAAGTACAGAGAGTGATAATGATTCCTTGTGTTGGCATGCTTGTTTCTCCTGTCAATGAGAACTGTCATGAAACGGGACACTTATTCTATAATTCAGACAATATTGAAGAAAAACAATGAAAGGCAATAGTCAAGTGACAACATTAAA
>BLXT01007037.1:1326997-1342757 GCA_019648995.1 Plakobranchus ocellatus | reverse complement strand
AAGCACAAAAGATTCTATTGAAATGAGGTTGACAGTTTATTGCAATGCTAAGATATCATACTATCATAGTTAAATTCATCAGATTCCTTGTGTTGGCATGCTTATTTCTCCTGTCAATGAGAGCTGTCGTGAAACAATACACGTATTTTATAATTCAGACAATATTGAAAAAAAAACAATGATTAGCGAAAATTAAATAAAGCAAATAAAAACAAAATGCCCCGCCCTTTTTTTTCTCTTCTGTTTCCTCTCTCATTCCTCATGTACTCACTCTTTCCTTCTTTATCCTAACCTTCAATTCATGTCATTCTTTCTATTGCCACATTCTCACTCTTTCTTTCATGTACTTTTTGTATCTTTTATACTTCACCCATCTCTATAATATTTGACTTTTTCCTTCCTCTCTGGCTTTCTCTGTTTCTTTGCGTACTTTTTGCCCCCTCTATTCAGTTTCTTGACTAAGAGAAAGTTATCTCCACACAACCCTCTGAGAAATCCTCACAACGAGAATGCTGATAATAGAGAGCTATTAGTGAGAAAGTGTGTCATAGAAGTGGTGTACTTCTGCAGGCGGGACAGCTTTTAGCATCTGCAAATGGTCAAATTCTGATTTTTTTTATTTTTCTTTTACATTTGTAAAGCCTGTGGGGATCAGCCATTGGGATCTGGTCCCTCAGACGCAATGGCAATATTTCCCAGTCATTGCTGAAGTTTAGCTTGTAGCAAAGGGAGCCATTTCCTGAATATCTAGAGCACAAATGCTTGTGACATTTTCTGTTTTGAAGGGCTTTTTGGACTTAATGGTGCCTTCCTCATACTTGTCAAAATCTTTAAAGAAATCAAAAGTCAGATATTTGACTTTGTATGGATATGGATTTGACCTCGCGACTTTGATCAAATTGACATAATCAAGGGGCCAGTACACGTCCATATTTTTAAGCCGTCTCTCAATGGTTGCATGCACACTATCGACCTCCATCTTAGTGTGCCCCTGCTCTAAGAATTTTTGTTCAATGGTTTTTTCCATATTTCATACAGAAATATCTCAGAGCGGTGGCTAATACTCGATTTCGGTTTTGATAGGTGCAGCCATCAAAGTAAATAACTGCCTTATCAAAAGATTCAGCATTGTCTTCTAAGACTCTCCTCGATATTGCCCTGTATAAATTCACAGCACAAGTTGCACTAGTCTTTACGAGATTGAAATATTACTTTCTTTGACCTCAGCCACAAAATCGGTCCTGGACATCCTTTTCTTTCCCTCCTCATCGCACATTTTGAGTTACTCGTGATATATGTCAGCATAAGACTGGAAGACCGGCTCCAGATACAATTTTTGTGTGTCTTTTCGACAATAGTGGTTTGGCATTTTTGGTAAACGCTCAAGGAATTCCTTTACAAAAGTCAGACCATCTGAGATTTGACGTGGACTTTGTGTTTCTTGGGGTTTGAAGGAACACCCTTTGTCACGGTGTTTAACACCCACCACTTTTTCAGTCCTGTTGTATTTAGAAACATGTCTTTGCAGACTCTCATGCATGTTCCCTCACTTTTCAGATTGAAGACTAAAATGTTGTTCCTCTTGTGCACATGAGACACACTCTTCCTTTCTTTTACATCTTTCACATCTATTGCCATTCTCACGGATACCTTTTTCTCATCCCAAGACATACTCCAAACTTCCTCTCTGTCAGAATCACTGACACTTTTGCACGAATAATACAAATCTTTACAAGCGCATCCAGGTCCCAAAGTCTTTTCTTCTTTGTCGACCTCAACAAACTTTTTCGCATCTTTGTCAAAGCATCTCCCAATATATGCCTTGCCAAATTGTTTTCTTCTCTTCTGCTCTTCCTTTTTGGTGAAGGTGGTGCCTGTGCAGCTTTGGGAAGAAGAACAGCTGCCAACCCTTCCTTCCTTTTCTCTATTGACATGCAGACCAGCAATTTTGGAAACGTCCGGGACTTCAGAAATTTCTCTCCCAACTAGATTTCTCGACTCAACATTCACACCTTCTATCATTTCATCAACACCCTCAGTCACAGTTTCTCCAATGTTCACATCTTGTGCAACTTTGCTAACACCCTCTGACACTTCAGCGTGAATATCTTGATCCTCTTCAACAATACTTCTGGTCTTTTCAATGTTCGGGCCTTGCACAGAACCAAGAGCAACCTCAGATTCTTCAATGTATAGGCATTGTACAGATCCTGGATCAATTCCAGATTCATCAACGTCCAGGCCTTGCACAAATCCCAGACATGCCAGGTCTCCTGATTTAATCGGGAGTCTCCAGATTTTTAAAAAGAAAATACTCCTCTCCCAATTTCCCGATTTAAATTGAGAAATCCCGATTTTTCTTGATATACTGGTTTGAAGCCTAGAAATATTGAGTTTGTTTTCTCTGTTGAAAATTAAAAGAAAAGAGAAATAAACGGTGAAACACTTTTTCACTTCACTGCCCAAGCATAGTGAAAAGTGACAGAAAATTATAATATTTGCTATGTGGTATTGTTTTGGTTCCCTATAACTAAATCTAACTTTATTTTTCAACTCCTGTATTAAAATGATGTTCAGAGAAATGTATCAAATATGATACATTGGGCAAAAATGATAACGTGTTTTTTGGTATCAGATATGATACATTCTGGGCAGTATGCATTTCTTTTAGAACACATATTTGTCACTTATACAAACAAACCATATAGTTAAGGAACAAGATATTTAATGGTATTTAGGTGCCAGGTAAAGATAAAAATACACTGTATAACTTGTATCAATCAGTGAAAGGATGCATAACAATTTCTGTCTTTGTTGAGGCACAAGAATGTGTCACATTTGCTGCACTTTATGTATGTGAGGCTGTCACAATCATTGTGCTTACAACGGCCCCTGTCACCACTGTATTCTGGAAAATGGTTTAATCCATCAAGGCGAATCTCTAGGGGTGGGATTTTCCGCCGATAAGGCCCAGAACAGCTTGGTGTGGGTTTAGGTGAAACAGAAGTGCCGCGAGATTGGCCAACAGCCTTCTTTGATAACACCAACTGAGTAGCCAGGCGACCTTGGAAAACAGCTAGCCTCATAGTGGTCTTGACTTGTAGAAGCTTGGCATGTTTCCTGTACCTCAGCCAAGCATTCACTACCATCATGTGGATTGTGTAGTAGAACATGTACACATACCATCTTTTTGCTCTAAGCGGAAAGCGGTACAATGCAGTTAGCATGTCATGAAGGTCAATGCTGCCCATGAACTTCTTGTACTCTTTGACTGTTGCTGGGCATGGCACTTTGATTATGACTTTCTCCTTCTTGTCATATCTCTGTACCTCACTAATTGGTTCCAGACCAACATATGATGACAATAGGTCAACTGTCCTATTATCACGCCATCGCACAGCTACACATCCAGAGTTTACTTCTACAGCATGATCATAAGCTCCCCTGCCAACAACCTTCAGTTCATTTTCAGTCTTGAGTTCTAATCCCTTTAAGCGGTTGACACGAATGGTGCCCACATAGAAGATGCCTTTAGATTGCAATGTTTTGACTAAATTCAAAGAAGTAAAGAAATTGTCAGCAAAAACTTTGAAATTCTGTCCTAAGGGAACATTGGATGTCATCCTGATGACAACTTGAGAAGATTTTGAGAGTTCAGGGGATCCATCAATACATGTATTTTCAGAGGCCCCCTGGTACACATCAAATTCATAAAGCAGCCCACTAGCACCTGCTCTTCCCCACATTTTGAATCCCCACTTGTGCGGTTTGTTCCTCATAAATTGTTTTATGTCAGAGCGCCCTTTGAAAGGTATCATAATTTCATTGACCGCACTGAATTCTTCTTGAGGAAGTTTTGCAAGGGAGTTCTTGAGTCCTTTCAACCAAGGCTCGATTTGCCAGACCTTGTTTTTTTTCTGTTCATCAGTTACTTTATTGTTGTCAGTGAAGTGTATGTGTGATGCAAGCTTTTCAAAGCGGTTTCTTGCCATATTGTCAGCAATTTTGTCATAACGTGTTTCCTCAGCCCAAAAAGCTCTCAGTGAATAAGCTTGAACAAGTCCCATTCTCAAAAAAAGTCTAATGAACAAGTCAATTTCATTTTTGCTCGTACCGATAGATTTTCCTTCTTTCTGAACTGAGTAAGCGTTGGTTTGCTGTGCAATGGATTCAATCATTTCATTAGTCACAAAATCGCGGAAATATTCTAGTGGTTCTTTCAGTTTCTCGGGTGCCTGTTCTTCCTGTCCCTTGAATGTTGAGTCTAACACTTGAAAATTTATCTTTGACCACATTAGTGCATCAAGCATTTGAAGAAGTTCCTCTTCAGTCACTTGACCATCTGAAGCTTCAGGAGAAAGACGATCTTTCATTTTCTGCTGCAAATGGGCAAGAGGAATATGATCCTCTGGGTCACTATCCTCTTTGTCTAGAGAACGCGAGCATGAAGGCCTGGCGCCAAGTTTTTCAATAGATTTGTTCTTGATAGAAACTCGTTTTTTCTTTCTAGGAGAAGGTTGAACCTCATCACCGCTATCACTTGATGAAGGAAGATATTCGCTATCATCATCAGATATACAGTCACTAAGTTTTGATCTCTGTCAAGAAAATCTCGGGTTGCCATTTGCAAATTGGTAATTAGTGGTGAGCTGAGAGCAGAAAAAAGAGGAAAAACAGTCACATTTGAAGCAAAAATTGCATGGGAATATCTTAGAGACACTGCTCAGTTACTTTTAAGTGCACTGAAACAATTAAAAAGCATTCAATAAGAAGCATTTACTGTTTTGAAAACTTTAAAATGACACCTATGTGCTAAAACTCAAAACATACGTTGCCCAGAAAGTATCAGATCTGATACACCTCTTTTATGATCCCACTTATGCCCAATGTATCAGATCTGATACATGAAATTTTGAACATTTGTAATTGCTACTAATATCAATAAAATTATTTCAAATTTACATCTAAAATAAATTTTGACATAATATCTAACTTTTGAATAAATATGAAGGTGATTTCTACTTACCTTAGGCAGATGGTGATGGATTCAACACAGTACTGTTTTGTCTCTGTATATTTGAGGGTCACACGTGGTAAACAGGAAGTAGGTGAAGCAATAAAAAATGAAAGTAGGCAAACTTTTTTTAATGATAGGGGAAGCTATTCATGTCAACTTTCTGAAAGCCAATTTTTAAGGGTGTGGGCGAATTACATACCTTTATTTGAAATACCTTTAAACTGTGTATCAGATCTGATACATTGGGCAGTGAAGGGTTAAACAAATAATATTCAGTCACCTAAGTCAATTGAGCAATCTTGATACTCTTGGAGCCGGTTACGATGGTGTTTCAACCATTCATCCTGCAAAGTTGGCCTACAGGCAAACTAAGCATGCATGCATTGTCAAGTGTGAACAGTGAAGTTTGAAATCCGCGGAGAATATTTCCGCAAAGCAATAAATTTGCATAATATGAATGACCCACGCCCCCTGACTACCTAGATCGCTATCAGTGAGGCATTTTAACCCATATTTTTATTTGTCTTGTTCTGAACACATCATGATTGCCTGAGTAAAAAGAAAACAAACAGATGTTTTTTCAAGACGATGCACAAAGATATCAACAAACATAAAAAAATTAGGTGAAATAGGAAGGAGATTAATTTTCTCCATTTTTTGAAGTAAATTGTCATCAAGTTTTAGCAAACGTAGATCTAGAGTCAAGTCCAGAAACTGATCAATGTTTAGGCGGACCCTCCATAGGTGTCACATGAGACTCGGCACACGGCACACAGCACATTGCACACATGCGAAAGAAAATTAAAGACAACGATTTAGAGTTGTACACTCCATTGACGGCACAACACAGCCGTAACGAAACATTGCGTGCTTTGCTTTGCTGCATTGCTCGTTTTTTGTGCCGTGTGCTGCCAAAATGGATGATTACAAGAATAGAAATTTTTCAGTTTCTGAATTTCCAAATGGATGTAATACAAGCACTTCAAACTCAAAAACATGTCCCTCGTCTTTATGGGACATACCAACAGCAGCAGTCACCATCTCCAAGCTCTAATTTATCTGAGGCATTCTGGGATTCATATCCGGGTCCAGGGTACCATACGTACAGGCCACTGCTAGTGCCATCAAACCAACAAGAATATTATCCAGAAAGAGCGACAAGTTATAATAAATTGGGGGGTGGGGGAGAGGTGGAAGGGGCCCGGATGGTGGTACTCGAAATGATAAGCTTGGGTCCCTTTATTAGGCACATCCGATTAATATTAGTTACAAATTGACTTAGATTTTAAAATATATACATAGGCATGTACATAAATAAAACTCATCTGAATGCCAAGACTAATTTTTTTTCTGCTGATATTGGTTCCCAATAATTACAACCAATTGGCTGTAGATGAGGAAGCACTAGGTTCTTCAGTTCCTCATACATTCTGTATGACATTCTTATGTAGTTGAAGAACAATGTCTCATCTCTATGAGTCATCAAGGAGTTGAAAGTTCGATGAAACTCTCCTCTACCATTGAAGAGGAGAGTTTCTCTGCACCACATGATGCGCCTTTTTCTCTTCTTTTTCCGATTATTTAGCATTATTAACATGATCAGAGTATCTTCATCAGACGAATCCATGATAGGTTGTGATGTGTTGTGTTGTGATGTCGTCCTATGGCCTATGGAGGGACATATTTTAGCCTGTGGCACGGCACGTTCTGACAAGTCATGTGCCGCGTGCCGTATGCCGTCTATGGAGGGTCCGCCTTACAATATTTATCTCAGGACCGGGACATCCATTGTCATTTCCTGTCAACACTGTTTAATGTCAATCATAAAGCGAAATAGACCTAGGCATATGGTGTTTAGTTTTGAAAAACGGTACCTTTTTTTTTTTTTGATAAAAGCATGATGGGCAAAAAAAAAAAGGATTAAACAAGGTCTACTCAAAGCAATTCACAGGCATCATATATGCCTTACCTGTGAGCATCGACGATCACAAAATAGAATATGCCGCAAAAATTTAATTTCATGCACACGCACAAGAATAAAAGAGTGTTTGGCCTACACGCAATATTTTCATGTTCATCGACAACACAGTCATGTAAATGTATATATATCTCAACCGTGAGGGAATTTCCTTACCATAAACTGCTTTGCAATCATAATGATTTGAAGGATTAGAAAAAACAACAAACAAAGACTGCGACGTAGTTCATTATCATCCATTGCCGTACCTGTTAACGTTGTCGAGCATAATTTAAAGTATATATATATATATATATATATATATATATATATATATATATATATATCTCATTACTTTTGACAGCTCTCTCGCTGAAGTGTAATGAGATCTAGGCTTCTAATTTTGCTCATAAAGTATATTCCTTAACATACTTCTGTTTTCAAATATTTTTGCCTGGCAAGTCTGAGATTCAGGAGCAATCCCAGATTGTTCAACATTCAGGCCCTGTACAGATCCAGGAGCAACCCAAGATTCTTCAATGGTCAGACCTTCTACAGTTTCACGAGCAACCCCAGATTCTTCAATGGTCAGACCTTCTACAGTTTCACGAGCAACCCCAGATTCTTCAATGATCAGACCTTCTACAGTTTCATGAGCAATCCCAGATTGTTCAACATTCAGGCCCTGTACAGATCCACAAGCAATCCCAGATTCTTCAATGGTCAGACCTTCTACAGTTTCACGAGCAACCCCAGATTGGTCAACGTTCATATCTTCCACTCTTTCAAGAATACTCTCAGACTCTTCAACATTCATACCCTCCATACCACTTCCACGTTTTTCAATGTTCACACCTTGCACACCAACAGTAACACCTCTGGACCCATCAACATTCACACCTTGCACACCAACAGTAACACCTCTGGACTCATCAGCATTCACACCTTATTGAGCTGCCAGAGCGACTAAATGTATCAATTGCAGATAGTGAAATATCTTTCTCTGATTTGCCTCCATTGAGCTCTGCAATTAAAGTTGCTAATTTTATAATGCACCACTGCGCTGATAAGCCTTGCAGCGCTCAGGCGGGTTCATTTGATAACAACTCTTTTTTTTAAAAGAAAACAGATAAATTTACTGTTAGTGAGTCTGAAGCCTCCGTCATTGTAAAAGTTTTACTTTTATTATATCATAATCTTTTGACTCATCTGGAGTCATTGAAGAAATAACATTTAAAACATCTCCAGAAAATACGTCCCCCACAAGGATTTTCATATGATAGAAGGGAGCATGTTGCTCAAATTTTTCAAGAAACAAATCTATATTTGAATGTTCTGACGGTCTCATGCAGGGAGTGTTAATTTCGGGAAAGATATTTTAACACCCTCACAGGGAGATTGAGCTGTAGTTTGAGCATCCAATTGTTTTTGTTTGGTAATTTCTTGTTGTATTGCTATCTCAGCCTAACGTTTAGCTGCATGCTCGTCTTGCTTGTGCTGCCTCTCCCGCTGCTCGATCTCTCTGTCCACTATTAACGACTTTCCTTGTCTATTCCAAGGTTATCTGCCAGCTGCATATATTTTTGATAAAGATCCATTGTGATATAATAGACACACACAGCAAAAAGGGTTCTTTTTTTTCAAAAGGGTGTCCCCTCCAAAAATTGTTTCAACCCACAAACACTGAGGGCTGTCACGCTGTGTGCTGAATTAACAGGAATTCAAAATAACAGCAAACGAATGACGAGAAGAACGTAAAAAAAAAGATATTGGGAAACCAGATTTGAAACAAGAAGCTTTAATGCTACATTTAATTTACACTATTTACATATGACAACATTCGAAAAAGGAACAGATTTACAACCACTCACTAAAACTATCAAGCCAGCAATTAAATAATGAAAAAAGGTAATACTTAGATATTAAAAAAAAGCCAGTCCAGTGGTGGGATCCAACGATGACGTATTGGTTATATCACATGATGAAGCATTGACTATATCCAACGGTGAAGCGAAGCATTGATTATATCCAACGTTGAAGAGTCAGCGGGGAACGCACTGACATGGAAGAACCAGTATCCCAGGACGACACCAGTAGCAGGACCTCCAGCGACAGGAGTGACAGGAGCGCAGCAACAGGATCAGCAGTACCCGGAACAGCAATAACAGGAACAGCAGTTACAGGATCAGCAGTACCACAGTAGCAACCCTCCGCTCGCTACATCTGGACAGTAGCACAGCAAAAATACAATAACTAAATTAGCTACATTAACATTCAACGTTATGAACATAACATTATTCACGTACTACACAACAAAGACAGACCAATCAGGACTGGCAACCCCGGGATTCACAACTCAACACAACACAGCATTAGCTTCTCAAAATGAAATTACAAACAAGTTAAACCGGACAAAAATACCATGCAACTGCATTCACACAAACTTACTTGAACTAGCTCATTATGCCCTAACAGTAAGGGCACTCTTTTATCGACCTTAATCATTTACTGTAAATAAGTCCGATATAAATTGAAAATGAAGAGAGGTCAATTAGACCAGTGAGAATTGGATCCACCTAACTGAAAGCCAAACATATATCTGTGAAATCTGGGAAAGCAACTTCTTTTTTAATTTGAATTTAAAGTTCACAGAAAAATTTCTATCCTCTTTGCTATTTGTGGTATCCTTTATGGTTACACTCAATAACATTGTAACAATAGGTAGCGCAAGTGAAAATTGAAAAAAATAAAACTGGCTTATAATTGTGTTTTTTAAATTAAGCCAATATGTCTAAGACAACAAAAAAGGTAGCAAAATCCATCAATAAAAAAAGTTATGATCGTTAAAAGTTTATTTGGACTTAGAATATGTCTGGCGTCTGCACGTTAGTGAGAATACGACAAGTTCATAGATATACAATGTAGATGCATATTATAATGAACAAATTATTGATCAATCAGCCAATAAACAATTTTTTTCATAATCTATCCAAGTAGATTTATAAATGAAAATAGAAAATCCTGATTCTACCACTCTGCCTGTGGCTGAAACCACCATATTATTGTCAGCTGAGAATACAATTTTTCTGCTGGGCATCTTTTCTCGTAAAGCAGCCTCAAGATCTCAGTGAAGTTCCTCCCAATGTCTTGCTGCATCTCAGTGACATTGTACAATGCAGGCAGCTTTGAGCCTCTCAATCCAATCTAATGGAACACTGGCACCTGCCTTTGTGTTAACCAGCCCCATATCCCGGTCACATTCCATGTGTGAGTGATCGCGTTCAGGGAAGGTCAATCTGATGGACTTGAACCACTATTTGTGATGAACCAAATAGTCAAAAAGCCTGAGCATAGTATGATTTTTATTTAGACCCGCACGTGATTCACAAAAAAAGAAGCTGCAGATGGGTCATCTCATTGCTCACTTGGTTGATTATAATATGGTCATAAAGAAATGATGCCACTTCATCTGATCCCTTTTTTGACAACAGTTTCATGATAGGAATACAGATATGTATATATACATCATCTGTTGAAAGTGGGTGGATGTTAATTGATTAGACAGCTTCCTCTGATGATAAAATCGCTGGTTGACTGATATATCCGATTGTGATTTTTTCTGGTAGTCGAAGGTGAAAGACTCCATTTGAAGAGTTGTTTTTGCTCTTGTTCGACATCTTTCTTTAGGTGGTAAAAAGTTTCAGCCTTGCGCTGGTGAAGCTCTTGCGGGTTCTTCAGCTTCTCTAGCTCCCTCCTCACTGCCTCATTTGGTGTGTCCGTCAAAGTCTTGGTGAGGACCTCGATCTTGACTTTAAATTGATCATATGCAGAGCATGTGTCTGATCCGGGGTAACCAAAAAATATGTTAAACTCGATGTTGAAAAATGTCCTATTCGAAAAGAAACTGGATTTTTTGGACAAAACCATGTATGTTTAATATTGAAAGAAAGAAAGGAACAACAAAAAACGTTTAACGTTAACATAATAAGATTGTCTTTTTTTCAGACTATGTTAGTAACCTTGAACATTCTCAACAAAATCATCGCCACCTTTACCCTCACTTTAATTTGTGAGCTGGCATGTTTTCATAGACCTCTCTTTGCTAATTGCCTATAATACCCTTGTTTACAAGATTATTTGATTGTTCGTTATAATTTTTTGGTGCCTTATTTCTGACAGAGTCAGATTACTTCTTTAAAATGAATGTGCATTGTACCAAAAACGACTCTCCTTTTTAAAACCTGTACTTCTTCCCAAGGTTAAAATACATGTATTTCTAAATATTCCTAAATATAAAGCAGCACAAGACTTAATAAATATGTTTTTTTTTCAAACTTTTCTTCCATTTCATAATTTAGTCCTTAATTTGACCATGCAAAAACCGCTTAACACATTTGAAATTCAAGTTGTTTTTTTTAACCATCAAAACACGTGAGCACTGCCTTGAAGTTGAGGAAAACTTTGTGTGCCCAACTTACAATTTCAGATGTTGAGACAGCCTACTATCCTGAATAAGGTTTTCATCGATTGGGATGCAAAACTTTTTTTTACTCTTTTCCTCATCTCAATGTGTCGAAAAATCTTATCTTTAGTGAGGAAAATGTGCTCCCTCAGCTCTGCAAAGAAAAAAAATGTACCTTTTCTTTTCTACAAATCTTTTTTTTTTTTTTTTTGCACAGCATATGCGTCTGAGAATAAGACAATAACTTGTTTCATAATATATAGATCTGAATTGTTTGTGTAATTCAAATTTTCTTTTATTACATGTGCTGATTAATTTCATTTGTTTATGAAATGTGTATATAACAATGAAAGGAAACCACTGTGTCTTAGATTAACCAGTTATATTTTACTTATCTTAACTTCAATGCAATCAATGATTGTTCATTAGTATCTTATTGATGATTATTTTTATGGTCTTTAATAAATCAGTTATATTTTACTTATCTTATCTCGAATGCAATCAATGAATGTTCATTAGTTTTCATTTTATTGATGATTATTCTTATGGTCTTTTCAAGCATCATTGTGTATTATGTTTTACTTAATGTATAGTATGATGAACAAATTTAAAGGAGACCATTAGATGCATACCATTTTTTGACTGGAAAGTAATGGCTATGAAAATGATTTAATTTGCTGTACTTTTTTTTCTTTTGTTTAGCTAAAACTTCAAAAAACATGTCATATGTCAGGCATTTGCACTGACATAACAGACAAAAGGCAGGGGCGAGGTAAAAATTAGAGTGGAAATTTGATAAAGCCACGATTTAAAATTAGCATTTTTAAGGATTTTGAATTGCTATTTCTAATCTAATCTTATCTCTAACTCCCCACCTTGAAATATTGAAAGTAGAAACAAACTTTATAACTTCAGAAATGAAGAAATTGGAGATAATAAATTGTGATTGGTAATTTTTTAAAAGTTTTTTCCCATCTTTAAATGAAATTTTATTGGTGCTTATTAATTTCTATGTAAACTTTTGTACAAATGATATTATTGTTGGAAAATTGATTTTGATTGTTGTATCACTTACAGCTTTTGTTTTACATAAACTTTGTCAACATTGAAATTTATTGAACTTGGAAGCTCTCTTTTTGTGATGTACAGTATATGATAAAAAACCAAAAAAGATATATGTACACTAGATTTGTGATTTTGAGTATTGCCACATCTTTCATTTTGAGTAAGTGTTGTCGAAATTGAAATGTGTTCAACTTTTGAATACTCTTTTTGAACCATCATCTGCCTTGAAAGATTCATAATGGTTTTTTTTTTTTTTTTTTTTTTCCACAATTTTACTACATAAATAGTAATTTAATTTATGTCAATATCAGTTTTGTTCAAATATTCAAGTTTACTAACGTACGAGTTCTAAGGCTAAACTAGAATCGTGAGACTGAAAATACAACTTCATAAAATCTGGAATGTTGTGCTTGTATGCCTGTTTGATAGTCTGAAGGAGTGAGTGTAAAATGTGAAGAGCCAAACATAATTTTTTTTTCTTGTTCTTTTTAAAGTACGTTGTCTGAAACAAACATTGGCAATCATGTTCCTTCACTCAGACCTATTCTCAGTTAACCTCACAAAGGTATTGTTGCTACCCTTGCCTATTGCCCATGACTTAAGATTTTCAATAAAAGTTATTCTCTGTCCACCTCTACTGCGTTTGCCTTCAATCTTTCCAGTGATTGCTAAGTGTTCTAAACCTTTGTGTCGACATGTATGGGCTAAAAATTGTAGTTGCCTCTGTCTTATGGTTTTAATTACTGATCGCTCAAGAAACCCTTTTTTTTTTTACTAGCTTAAAAATTAGACTCTGGCCTTCGGATATTGTAAATGCAAAAAGTCTGAAGTCCTCTTTTTGGTGCTCCAAAAAAAAAAAATGATTAAATCTCTGATTAGTTTTAAAACATTGCAGCTCGCAAGTCATGATATGTTCTAGTGAAGAATAGTTGAACATTTTCATCTTTCAAGTACCATTATCAATAGCTAATAACATAGCTTCTCGGGTCAGTCTGTTGGACATGAAAATTTCACTTGACATAATAAAAATAATATCTTTCCTTTCCTATGTCTCTTTTGCCCTAAGTCCTTCAGGTGGGGAGGCGGTTAAGAGTGCCAAATCGGCTTATTACTGTTCAGAAGCGTCGGTGGTTCCAATCCCAAAACCCAGGAGCGATCCTTCTGATCCTTCCAACTATAGGCCTATTGCGCTCACGAGCTGCTTGTGTAAGACCCTCGAGCGGATGGTGAATGACCGACTGGTCCTTGTGCTTGAGTCCAGAAACCTGCTGTCAAAGGTACAATGCGGTTTCAGGAAGGACCATAGCACATTGGACCACTTGGTCAGACTGGCAACCTTTATCAAAAAGGCTTTCGCCAGAAAAAAGCAATTTCTGGCGGGGTTTTTTTTTTTTTCGATCTAGAAAAGGCCTATGATACTACATGGAGGTACGGAATTTTAAAAGATCTTTTCGACCTCGATTTTAGGGGCAGGTTGCCCATTTTCATTTCAAATTTTCTGAAAGACCGCCATTTTAAAGTTAAAGCGAAGAACACGTTTTCGTCTTCCTACCACCAGGAAAACGGTGTTCTCCAAGGCAGTATTCTATCACCTATGCTATTTAACTTGAAAATAAATAATATAATTAACTCTGTTTCTAAAAATGTAAATATGCATCTTTATTCGTAAACGACTTTGCCATTTGAGGGTAAGCACCTGCAGCATCTTGAGCGCACTATCCAGCTATGTACCGTATAAATAATGTTAAAAATGGGTCTCCGAGAACGGTTTCAGATTTTCGGTTTCGAAGACCACCTGTGTCCATTTCCAAAGACAAAGAATTCACACTGAGCCCGCCCTTCATCTGGACGGTCAGCCGATCCCGGTGAGGGCTAAGGCTAAATTTTTAGGAGTCGTTTTCGACTCAAAATTGAATTTTAATAACCACGTTACCTACTTAAAGAAAAAATGCTTAAAAGCATTAAATTTATTGCGCGCCGTGCGCCTTACGGACTGGGGTGCGGATAGAGCCACCCTTCTAAAACTTTACCGCACCCTATTCCGATCCAAGTTGGACTACGGTAGTGTCGTATATTGTTCTGCGAAAAAACACGTTCTGAGGGCCCTGGACCCTATACATCATCAGGGCCTTCGTATTGCCCTCGGAGCTTTCAGAACGTCGCCTATTAAAAGCTTGTACGCCGAGGCCGGGGAGCCCTCTCTCGAGCATCGGCGTATCAAGCTAGCTTTTAATTATATACAGAAATTAAAATCATTACCTCGTAATCCGTGCCACGATGTTGTATTTGAAGCTCCGTTGTCTGACTTTTCTGCTGATTCAAAGTCAGAACCCAATCTTGTTGCCAATACTTTTGAGCATATTAAGAGTGCTAAAATCAACCTAAATACTATTGATAACTTACATGTCCAGTGCCCTCCACCTTGGGAGGAGCACCAAATTCAGTTGATATTTCTCTAACAAAACAATAGAAAGAAAATACCAGCGAGGTTGCTTATCAAAAAGACTTTTTTAGAATTAAAGAAAAATTTTCAAACCATTATGCTGTTTTTACTGACGGCTCTAAACTGGAGGAAAAGGTTGCGGCCGCAGCCTATTTCCCGGAACGCCCGGACTGCTTGAAGGCAACTCGCCTGAAAGACGGGGCATCTGTCTTCAGTGCTGAGCTCCAGAGAATAGGCCTCAGGCTCACAGAAATAAAAAAAAAAACAACTCACTAAATACCACAAAAAATTGTTATCTACAGTGACAGCCTGTCAGCCCTACAGGCTATCCAAAGCAAAAATTTCAAAGTTAAAGATATCAGGCGCCTGTACAATTTAATCCGAAAATGTCTACCCTATGTTCACATCTCTTTTGTCTGGATTCCTGCTCACGTGGGCATCCAGGGGAATGAGAATGTGAACAAACTTGCAAAAGCAGCTCTAAATAGAGCATCATACTCGGGAAAACTCATTTGCTTGTCCAACTATAGGCCTATTGCGCTCACGAGCTGCTTGTGTAAGACCCTCGAGCGGATGGTGAATGACCGACTGGTCCATGTGCTTGAGTCCAGAAACCTGCTGTCAAATGTACAGTGCGGTTTCAGGAAGGACCATAGCACATTGGACCACTTGGTCAGATTGGAAACATTTACCAAAAAGGCCTTCGCCAGAAAAAAGCAAGTTCTGGCAGTTTCTTTCGACCTAGAAAAAGCCTATGATACTACCTGGAGGTATGGAATTTTAAAAGATCTTTTCGACCTCGATTTTAGGGGCAGG
>BLXT01007037.1:1096991-1114623 GCA_019648995.1 Plakobranchus ocellatus | reverse complement strand
CTACTACTACTACTACTACTACTACTACTACTACCACTACCTCTCCTATTACTCCTCCTACTCCTCCTACTACTACTACTACTATTGCTGCTGCTGCTGATGCTGCTGCTGCTGCTGCTACTACTGCTACTGCTACTGCTACTACTACTACTACTGCTGCTGCTGCTGCTGCTGCTGCTACTGCTTCCGCTTCTGCTGCTTTCGTTGTAGCGGCAATACATCTTTGTGATCAAAATATGTGTTAAGGTCAAAATCCTATCTCAAGATCGTTTAAATGCTTACAGGTAGTGTAAAAGAGAATTTGAGAATATGCACAGTTTTGTTGATCCGTAAAAATATAACTTGCATGGGCATCTTTTTAAGCGAATTTATCCGATTATTCTCTCACCATTTCGATTTCCATCATTTTTCATTCATTAAGTTTTTCCCGACACCTCTGGAGCTTAGAAGCCAGTTCCGATGCAGTCCTCCCAAGACCCGCCTCCCTTGTGATGGTAGCTAATAGATCAATACTAATTGTTATTCTTATATTAAAGGGGGGGGGGGGGGGGNNGGGGGGGGGGGGGGGGGGGACCTCTGTGGTACAGTGTCTAGCGAGTCCGCCCTGAGATCTGCAGGGACCTTTTGTCTCAGGTTCGAGCCCCGCCACCGACCTGCCGGAGGGCCTGAAAACCTCAGATCATCTTGTTGTGAACTGCCTATATACAAAAACCCAAACTCGCTTTTGAAAATCCTAAAAACTTGCAAGACTGAACCCCATTAAGAGAGGCATACTTTTTTTATATATATAAAAGTACAGCCTTTGAGGTATCTAGAAAATATTTTAAATGTTCCATTTCTTTTGAGCGCGCTTAAATCAAATGCCTTTACTTCACTTGAACTGAGATCGTTCACAAGGCATATCACTTCCAAGACAGTAAAAGTCGAGTTTAGCTCATAAAGTTATATTGTGCAACAAATTCATACTTCAAGAGTTTTTACGAGCCACAGAACCTTATTGATCAAGAGCCTCTTAGGAGCCACCAAAAACTCGATAGACTAAGTCTTACTATTAAAAGCGGCTTATATCAATATTTGCAATAAAAAAAAAAAATAAAACAAAAAAACATATGAATACACAGTAGTATGTAATAAAGATGAAACAAATGAGGACGGCGACGACGATGATGATGATGATAGTAATGGTGGTGGTGAAAGAAATAATTAAGATCTTTATACTGGTGATAGATTCACCGATTTGTGGCTAAACTGTCTTTGGTTTAACTGAAAACACAGAATATCCTTTTGAAGGAAATGTTTCCACAGTTTTCTATCATCATTTTGATTTTTAACCGCCCCACCCTGCGCGCTTTTACGCATCATTTAGTGTTCATTTCATTTATGACTGAAATTTTTATCTCCTATCATATTATTCTTTTCTTCCTATCTCTATGTCTTTATTGGTATTCTCAAAAGAATTCTTAAATTGAAATTGATCTTGGATAAAAAACGAAAAAGTACGACTTAAGGAGAGAATGGGCAGAGGCAAGTCTTTTAGACAGAGAAATACATACACACACACACACAACTAGGCTACCAAGAGATTTAAGGGTGTATGCAGCAGATTTTTACGTGAGTTATCGATGCTGCCAAGAGAGTTGAGAGAGCGACATCTGTATAGGCTGAACTTAACTCCAAAATAACTAATATTTTGATGTGTCCCCCTATAATTTGAGGTGCGGCAGGGCATGTCTGTGGACTGAAACGGAAATTTTTGCATCACACATCGCTTGAGTTTTTTCCAGTTCAGATGAGTCCATCCGTTTAAGATAAATCCCAATATATCTCCTATTTCATCTCTTGCTTGGCCCACTTTCATGAAGCGTTCAAAGCAACTGCGTAGAACTGTATAAATTAAAAATAAATCACAAAAAAAACAAAAACAAAAAAAAAAAACCAGCGAACGTATGTAGTCACTTTCATTTCTTACAAAAAACTTCAAATGACATAATGCTTCAATACGCTAACTTCATTGATTCACGAACAAACACCAAAAGAAACTAAAACAGATTAAAGAACTCGTGACTGGCGTTCTTGAGGATTTTGAGAAGGAAATAAGAAGAAAATTATGTGCAAAGCAACAATAGCAAACACTGATGAAACATGAACATGACGAAAGACATTATCACCATCACCACAGCTATCATGAATAAAAGAAAAATTAAAAAAATATATAAAATAAGCTATATGGCTTGTGAAATGCTTTAAAAAGCTGAACGGGAAGTCAAATTATTTATTTGCATTGCTAGGTTTAAAAAAAAAAAAGGCAAATAAAGTAGCTTGAACATGAAACTGACATTGTTAACATAACTTAACGTTTAAACTTTGCTGAATTATTTTGTACGGTTTGGTTTTGTCATTAGGATGTTCGAATGTAATACTGGTACTATAAATCAATGCAGTTCTATTTTAGTTTTATCTGCAAAAAAAAAAAGAAAACAACCTTTTTCCTGTTTTTAATTTTTCGGAAAAGGGGGAGGGGGCTATATGTGTATGAAATCGTCTCCTAAGCCTATGTGAGTCGCAGCACACTGCATTAGGCCGTCATTCTTTTCATCCTCCATGGCCCACTAAGCTTAGCTTGCAAACATCCAACCAGGCCAGGAGCTCCAGACGGGAAAAAATCCACCAGTCCTAACAACAGCCGAAAAGAAAGAAACTGCGACCACGAACCAATGAAAATTGTCGAAGATCAAGAACGGCAAGTCAAGAGAAAAAACGAGGAAAAAATCAACAAACATGGCTTCCTCCTGAAATTTAGGACTTGCAGGCAAGTTTGTATGCAACTAAACTATTCTTTGAGGCTAGCGAAGTGTGAGTAATTAATCGAATATAGATGTTATCAAGACTTCAATATTTTCTTAATCAAACCTACGTTTGAAATTGTTTATCGAAATTTTATCTAGATCTAGATCTACATCTGGCCGATTTTCCGACTCCCCAGATAGTGAGATACAGAACGAAAAAGGCCGACCATATTTTCTCGAACGCTAGGAAAAATAGAGTCGGACCTTATTTTCCCGAACGCTTTATTTTTTTAAAGAGATAGAGAGAGATTTCAGAAAGAAAGATTGACCGTGGGGCTTTGAGTGAGTCAAGAGGGATAGACCGAGTCCTACAGATAGATTGAGACAAAATATGAAAAAAAGCAGACACCTAGATCTAGATTCTAGATCTATTTTTAAGGGAAGGAACAAGAAATAAAATTGTATTAGATCTAGCTCACAAAGTAATTTATTAGTCGTACTCGTAGATGGTGGCAGTAAAAACACATGAGAATTTTATGTTGTGGAAGCAAAATAATGAAATATCAGAGAACAGTGATTACATTTCTTGGCCAACAATCTTCAGCAAACCTTTTAAAACTAGAAAGAAACACTCATTCATATCTGAATTTTTAGAATTCCTTTCTTTTGCGTTTAGGAAAATAAGGATTGGACCTATTTTCCTGAGTGTTCGGGAAAATAGTCACTTTGAATCTAAAAAAAAGTATCTGAAATGAATGATAGGTGGGCAATTACCACCTAGATCTAGACTAGATCAAATTTAGATGAGATCGATAATTTGCGTCCCCTAGGAAACCGATAATACTGGCAAAAAGAAGTGAGTTTTATTTGATTAAATCTGATTTAGAAATAAAAGGTAATAATATAAAAATGAGATAATCTACACATTTTTTAGATCTCTGGCGTTGTACTGTGAAATCAGACCTTATAAATATAAAAAAAACCACTTTATTATGTCATCTCACCAGTCATTGTTGCGAATAAAGCTTCTGTGGATGGCGGTTTGGGGTGTGTCTTATTAATATGAGTAAAGGAAAAGCAGCTAGTAAGAATAACAGAAACACTCATATTCATCACATGCTCTTGCAAAAAATACAGACATATGTATTGGTTTCCAAATAATAATCAGAAACAAATGAAGACAAACTCTTCTTGTTTAACCAGAATTTTTTTAATTTTGGCACTTTTCCATTGGTCTCTCCCTTTCCCCACCCCCTTCTCTCTATATCAGTCCATTTGAACACAGCAAAACAAAATGGCGATGTGAAAATGAATGATTGTATAATCCCTAAGTGCACACAAAGTGGCCGCCAGAACTGAAGCTTACAACACTGCTGTACAAATAGAAAATTTTTTTCTTGTACTGTCCCGTACAGGCAGCATTGGCATTCAAACTTGTCATTTATTTTAACAATGGTCTATCCAGATTCTAGTTAGATCAAGAACAAAAACACTAAAATCGTTTTGTTTTAATCTTGTTTTTCAATGTTTATTTTATGATTTAAACAATCAGTTTTTTTATTACAAAATTTGGGATGCAGTGTGGTTCACTATGGCATCATAGGGAAATTGAAATGACCCCCTTCCCCCACACACGCACACAAAACAAAAAAAATAGGTGAAAGCTGCCAAGTCAAAGGAACATGAAACCAAGCCTCCTTTTAAGAAATGTGGAAAAGTATCACCTTGTATCCTAGGGGGCTACAGCCATAATTTTTCCCTATTATGATATTAATTGAAGCTATTAGCTGTGCACAAATTTAACAATCTTAGTGTATCACTGTGAGAAGAGTCTAGATCTAGACTTGATTTGGTTGAAATCTTTAATCTAGCCTTGTTTACCTGGTAATGTTCTGTCAAATTTTAAATCAGCCACAGCTAGCCCTATTTAATAATGTGATTATTATTTTTAGCTTTCTTTACTATTTTAAATCTTGGGATGTCAAGAAAGTTTTGGAAAGTGCAAAAACATTGTTTATTGGAAGAAACCAGTAACCTTGGAATGCCACTAGAAACTTTGAGAGATGTTTACGTATTAGGGAAGCAGGCATGGAAATTCTCTTGGGTTCCATTGAAAAATTTTAAAATTCTGTGCAGGAATTTTAACCGGTCCGTTGAAAAAATGTTTGGGGATTAAAAGTGACACTGTTTTCAATGCCCACCTCACTTTGTGTTTTTTTTTTTTTAATGAAAAATTGGTTTTTTTACGACAGAAAATTCTGCCGCTAGCTGCCAGGAGAGGCCTCCAAAATGCATTAAATTTGTGAAGAATCGTTTTCAGCTAAGGCTGATACGATATTATGGTAGTTCCTAGCACACTCTCCTCAGGATTTAGATTCACTGGCTATAGATGGCAAATATTCCAGTAATTAATCTGTCAAAGGAAAAGCAAAAACAAAGCAGGACTGAACTAATTGTAATCTAAAGCTTTATCATATTGAATTACTTCAAGGATGAGAGAATGTTGGTGCTTTGATGGTTTGTGAATTTGCTTTGGAATATGCAGTTATTGATGCGTTATGAAAGCTTGGACAACTCCTTAAAAGTAGTGTTATCATCTTATCTACATCATGGTGCAGGCTCTTCAACAAGCTGGGGAAAAAAATCAGCTATATTTTACGAAGAGAGCTTTGCAGATATAATTTTTCTAAGTAGGCAAGACTGATTTAGAAATCTATAGCTGTATACTAGAGTGGCAATATTCTTATTCCTTCAAAATTTTATTTCACGTTCTTATTGTCTGATTTTCCATTTTTTATTTTCAGAATCTGTTCTCAGGGTTGAAGCCTCTTACCATGTCTGATCAGCAACAGCTGGCCTCACAGCCAGCTCTGCAGCAGCAACAGCAGCAGCAGCAGCAACAACAGCAGCAGCAACAGCAAGTTTCTCAGCAACAGCAACCTCAGCAAGCTCCGTCCTTACAGCAGCTGGTTGCTCAAGGGCAACAGACTTTGCAACAGCCTCAGCAGCAACAGCACCACCAGATTCAGCAGCAACAGCTGCAGCAACAAATCCAACAGCACCATGCACAACAGCAGCAGCAGCAACAACCAAGAGTCTCCACAGTGGTGGGATCGGTATCAATGGTAGCCCCACAAGCCGCACCAACACCGCAGCCAACTCTGGCAGCTGCTTCCAATGCCCTACGTTCTCCTGGCACACAACTGCCACAACTGCAGGTCATAGGTCAGCCTCTTCATGGGCAGCCTTACCTACCCTCATTTCAGGGTTATGCACAGTCCATTCTTTTGCAGAATCCAAATGCGCTCGGTAAGAAACCTGAAAATTGCAGTCAGTGTTGCTTAATCCAGATTAGTTTGGAACAAGTGAAAAATTCAGATAAACCAAAATTTTAGAGTTATTTTTTCTATAGCTTATGACTTAGTTGTATTGTTAGCGAGAGCCCATGTCCTAACTTTTTTGTCTGGGGTGACTTTTTATTGAAGGGATTATCTTCTGTTTGAAAAAAGTCATTAAATTTAGATAGGTAGTGAACAAATAGATAACAAAGATGTACTGCATGTAAAAAAAAATGCAAAATATTATATGAAGTATATTGATGACATTTAATCCCAAAATTGCAAGGATTATCATAGCTTTCTTTAAGATCAATCAAATTCATATTCGTATTTTCTTATTTTTATTTTATTTCAAGTACTTACACAGAAAAAAAAAAATTCCTTTCCATGGAGAATATTTAGATCAAGCAGTGACAACTCATCATACATGCTTGCTTCTGTAGAATTTAATGAGGCATTGGAATTCAAACTTAGCAAAAGTTTTTTGCGAAATCCCCCTCCCCCTTCTTTTTCTTTTAAAAAAAATGTACTGGTTCAATCTTTGTCCTTAATATAACTCAGTGTTATTTTTGCTCTTGAGTCTAAAAATATCACTTGATAATTTTGACTGTTTCTTCTTGTGTTTTTCTTTTAGACTGATTATTTTGGCTGTTACTCTAGAGCTAAATCTTTCCATTGTTGTCAAGATTACATTAAAAATTGGATAACTATAGAGCTTTGTGAGTCTTTTAAACACAGACATAATGAACTAGTTTTTAAGTTAAAAAGATTCCTGGCAAAACCTTTTAGTTAGGAGTCATGATATAAAGGTATATAAAATAATATATTTACAGACACAGTGTTCAGACTAATTTTCTCCTGTAGAATACAACATGACTGTTATATAGAATGCAACTCCTAGCAAAATAAGTGTTGAGATTGATTGTTGAATTTTATTTTCTTAACTAATGTGATTCAAATTGAAAGTTCAGACAATATCTAAGAAATCTAATGTTGTTATGTTGGAAAAATAGGGTCTATGACACTTTGTCCACAGCTGCTATGAGCCAAATGAATCAACTGAATCTGGCGATGCAGCAGCAACAGCAGCAGCAGCAAAATCGTGTTACTGTGACTGTCAACTCAGATGGCTCTGGGGGAATCCTATCACCCGCTGGGACTCCACAGATGGTCAGTTTTGTAAACAAACAGCTCAAGTCTAACTCATTCTCTGCAGGGAAAAAAAAAGATTTGTTGAATTTGCAAAAAGATACAGAAGTGCACAGCAAATAATGACTTTTTTTTGTCATGGAGGCAATGGGATAGTTTAAAAACATCTTTGAAATATATTTCTTTTCTTCTTGATGATGCTAGCAAATAAATTAAAAACTATACTCTTAGTGCACACTCAATACAGCTTTTCTCAAATTGTCATCATCAATACCAATTTGTCAGAAAATTTAAAATATATAATTTGTATTTTGTGATTCATTTAGATTTTTTTTTTTACATGACATGGTTAGATGAAACAACAATTTCTATCCCAGAGAATCTCCATGTAGACCTGTCTTATGTTATTAAGAGTCTTTGTCCAATTTTGACTAAGGCGTCTTTGATGGTATATCTTTTATACAACTTTTCAGGAGCTCACTTGTAAACGTTACCTAGACTTTTATTGTCTGCAATTGACTGTTCTTTTGAACACTAAACTAGTTTGTAAAAATTTTAAGAAGGTTGTTAAATTTCTGGTTTTAAATACTTGTAAAATCAAGTTATAATACAATGTAGCGTTTCTCATATACACATAACTGCCTACCTTTGCTGTATAAGGTTTTCCATTTTTGGGCCTTGGTGCCAGGTATCCCAGTTTTTTGGATGCTCCAGAAATGCAAGGCATTGTTTCCTTTCATTGATGATTCTAATTCTCTCCCATTACTTTATCCTTAGATTTTTTTGCAGTAGATTTTCAATATTTTATGTGAGGTAACTGAGTAAATCACACAATCAAAGAAACAAAAAAAATCATTGATTAATGATATCAATACAAACCATTACAGATGCCTCTAGTTGCAGTATTAGTCAACTGCATTAGATACTGGTAAAGCCTTTTCTATCAGAGCGATAAAAGATGAAATGAGGTGAAAGGTGTCAGCTTACCTAGCTAAAATTTTCATAATGTTGACAAGAGGATGCTTTTATTTTTTTTCTTGTTTGTCGGTGTATAAAAGTAACAACTACTTTTTAAAAATGATTTATGTTGATTCTTTTATTTAACGTTTAATTCCTCAAACAAATTGATGTATAACATTCAACAAAAAAAAATTGTTTGAAATTTTAACCTGCAGACCCATATGTCCCTGGCAAATGGTACTGCTTTGATTCCTGGTAACATGCAAGGCATGTTGTCACAAAATACCATCCACAACGGCGCCACTGCTAATTCAAACAATGGTAAGGGTCAGCAGCAGCAGCAGCAACAACAACAGGTGCAGCAAGGAAACAATGGTAACAAGGGGCCACAGGTTTTGCAGGCTCAGGCAGCTCAGGCTGTTGGCACACCAGGTGGGACAATGGGAGCCATGGTGGGGAAGACTGGAGTCATTGGTGGCCCGCAGGCTCAATCAGTGGCCGCACCTGTTGTTCTGGGCCAGATTGGAGTTTTTTCCAGCCAACCTAACTGTACACTAAGCAGCTTTGTGCCACAGGTATTTAGAAATTCAGATAAATAATCAACTTTCATAGATGGGGAAGAGTACAAAAAGAGGAAAAAGCAAAAACTTCATCATTAAAACTCAATAGGGAACATGATGAGATTTAACGAAAAGTTGTGATAAATCAAAAGAAGATAACTTAAGCAATCTTCTTTTTTTTGTGTGTAGACAGCAGATGATGGTACTAAAAATCAGTAAGCTCAGGTGATTTTGTTTTCTTCGACGCTGATGAGATTCACATAATCAAATAATTGATTGAATACCTCCTATGCAAATAAAAACTTACAATTTAATATTTAAACATGGATGGATGTACAGTCAATTTTACCTTATATGAATTAATTAGGAGCCAGCTAAAAATTAAGAATATGCGAAAATTCAGATGAACAAAAAAACCCTTTTCAGAGCTAATTCCTAAGATTCCTGTGTGATGTTTGTGAGAATTCTTGGTCAATGTCCCATCTTCTTGTTGGAGACAAGTTTTTAATGGAGGGACTGTCCTCTGTTTTAGGAAAATCATTTAATTAAGAAAGCTACTGAGCATTTAGAGCATAAAACTCAACTGCATGTAAAAAAAAAACCCGAAGCTTATTGACAAAAAATTTGCTCCCTAACCTCTTAAGATGGAGGCCAGGGTTTGAAAAATTTTGAACAGCAAAACCCTCATTTAGATTAGATGGCACGAGACTGTCCGATTGGCGCTAAGCTCTACCCATTGCCAGGCCTGTGATAATTATGACCTACCTGTAGATCTAGCACTTATTCAATCAGGCCTGAGTAGCTTAGATGAGTTAGGTCTTTTCAGAGTGACTAAAAGGAAATTGTTCAATACAGAAGTTCCAATTCACAAGAGATGACAGCATTTTTTTGAAAGGAACGCATCAAGGCATTTGGCGTTTTAGGGATAGAATAGAGTATTGTTTAATGTAGTTTTTAACTGAAAAAAGCTAGTAAAATTGAATTCTGATGGCAACATTGAAATTAGTGACTCATATATAAAGAAGTCATTGCAGTACGAGTAGAATGAAAATCTGTAAGGACAATTTTCCTTTTAATATGTCATTAATCAGGGGCTGATTTGCTCAAAATTAATGTAAACAGATTGGAATGTACGTTCAGAGGCTATATAGTAGGCACATTGGCTTAGAGTTTGTACCAATTTAGACAGGAACTGATATCATCTACCCTCTTCAACGTCCTAAAGGTAGATCTACACCTCTATGATTTTTGGCATCTTTTTTTCTAAAATGGAACCTCTTAATACTGAGTGTTTTATTGTTTTGTTCAATTAGCATCTGTTCCCAGGTTTGGTCCGCGATTTTACCTAATATTCGGCATTTTTACCCTTGATATTCCTCAAAAGTTTTTTCAAATGTAGGCATGTCTTTGATCAGTTGAATCTGCTTATTCTGCTCCAGAAAAGGCTAGCAGTTTTACTACTTTTTCAATGCAATATTTGCTATACAAAGAGTAATAATAAGCTCCTGTTTTATTTTGTTTTGGAATTCAGACCTAATTTGGTTTAGAGCTATGTTTGGAAATCTGTAAAAGATTACTAGAAAATAGACATTGGTAGGTCTAATTTGATGTATTGTAAAGTGAGCCTATTGACATGCTTGAAAAATTGCACTCTTAAATGTATGCCATTGTTTAAAAAAAAAAATTGGTGCAAGACTAAAAAAGCAATCTTTTGATTTTTCTCAATCACAGTCTAGTATTGCCAGTCAGCAGGCGGCAACAGGAATTCGGCTAAGTGCACATCCTCAGCCTCACCAGCAACAACATGGTTTGCCCACAGCCTCTGTGGCCACAGTGGCCCCTGGTCAACCAGCACAGCTTGCTGCCCACCCCACTCACCAGATGTTGACTTCACAGAACACAGTGCAGAACTTGCTGGCCAACCAGGCACTGATGCAAGCCATGGCTAATTTGCAGATGCAGCAACAGAGCTTGCCCCTGGCTGCTGGACAACACCAAATTTTGGGACAAGGCCAGGCTGGTGTGCCTGTAAGTAGGCTTGCTTTATTTCACTCTTTCTCTCCCTCTCTCTCGTTCTTGCCCTTTCTTTACCTCTTTTTTACTCTCGCTCTCTCTCTCTCTCTCTCTCTCTCTCTCTCTCTCTCTCTCTCTCTATTTATCTCTATCTCTGTCTCTCGTTCTTGCCCTTTCTGTACCTCTCTCTTGTTCTTGTTCTCTCTCTGTTTATCTTTTTTGAATTGATTTTTCCTCTGCTTGTCTTATATGCAAATAACAAAGGCTAGGCTTTAAATTGCAAGAACTCTTGTCATTTTTTTAATGCTGTTTTTCAATTCTTTGTGAGTAAATGAGATATTTATTTCATCCTTTACTACGGACAATGTTTCTGTTTTTTTCAATAAAAATAACAGTTCCACATTAAGATCACAATGATTTATTTCACCATTTTGTATTTGTTTTCTTGTTGTCAAGACTATATTTGCAGGTCAGAACTTCTTGTTTCGACCTGCTCAGGGCCCACTGCAACAGCAACCAATCACTATGACCAGTATGCAAGCAGCAGCATTCGCTCGCCCTCAGCAACAGCAGCAGTTACCTCAACAGCAGATTGTTAAAGTATGCCAGATTTGCTACCCCCTTCTTCCCATTGTTCTTGCTATATTGCATACCCCTCCTTTATATCTTTTTCTCTCAAAGGACTGTATCTTTACGATTCTAATTCAGTGCCACTCAATTATTCACAAACAACCAAAAATACCATACTTTAATCAAACTTCTATATATCAATAAGTTTATATAAAACTTGTTTAAATACAATTCTGATAAGCAGTAGTAGAAAAGCACAGCCTCTAGTGTTTTGTTCAGATATCAAGGCATTATTAGTGACAGAAAAACATTCGGACAGCTGATCAAAGAGAAAAAAAGCAGGAAAATTATGGCTTGTGTAGAGGTTTTCCCAACAGAATGTAGAGAGTCACCTATAAATCTAATGGGCTTACCATTGAGATTTCAAATGCATTGTTATTAGCTTGAAGAAAGAAATCGATAGCTCGTGCTGTATGCTATTTATAAGATTCCTGTATGTTTGGTAACTTACATTGATTGTTGGTGTCATTTTTTGATTATTGGTAATTCCGTGACATTTAAATTATAAATGATTATGTGAAAGCCAGGACTTGTACTTTATGGTAATAGACCTTTCATGGAGGTCATAAACTTTTCCAAGAAGCTACATACTGATATATTCAGTATTTTATATTTTACTTAAAGGTAGACTTAATTCTGTTTTCTTTATTCTTTCTTTTTCTCATGTGATGAGAATTAGTTTTCTAAACAATATGAACTTTATATTTTTTGGGGATATTACATTATCTAATGTTATTATACAGACCAATGCTTCTGGCAAGGTAATGCTTCCATCAGTGCCACGTACTCCGGTGACAGCCAAAATTCAACCCAGTCTCTCCCAGCAACAACCTTTGCAGCAGCAGCAACAGGTGAGGCCAGGGATTGGCTCAACAGGGGCATCTCCTAAACCTCCAACCAAGTCTCGAATAAAGGCAGCAGCACAATCAATCAGAACTTCCACTAGCACCATCCCAACTACCACTGTGTCGCCATCACCCACTAAGCTGGGCCCAGCTCTCAGCACGACAACTTCATCATCAGTGGTGCCATCCACCCTGCCATCACCATCTACGGTGATATCGTCATCCATTGCTTCATCAGCTGGTTCCTCTGCGGGTGCCACAATTGTGGCCACATTCCCCACGACAGTTCATCAAGTTGTAGCCAGTATTGTACCCACATCCCATCCTTCAACTGCCATTGCAGGGCCTCTTGAATCAACCAAGGGCGGCAGTGTGGCTACAACCACCTCAGTGCAGGCAGTAACTCCATTACAATCATCTTCTCCAGCAGCCAGTGCCTCAGCAGATTCTGAAGTAAAGGTTTGTTGCATTATTTTGTGCTAATAATTTGTGTATAACGCAATACAAAAATTCCCGCTCTATATCTTCTTTAGTGAGAAAAAAAAAAAGGGACAATTTAAAAAAAGAAAAAAAACAACACATTTTTCTTCAAGACAAAAGACTTCAGTATTTTTTTTGTATAATTTGGTATATTTCTATACATATGTACAATATTTTTCTTGGTTTGTATTTCCTCTTTGAACACTCTTTTAAGTGACGACAGGGCAAGTAAATAATTATACATTTGCGTTTTTGTCTTCTCAGACAGGCGCTGTAAAACCAGAGCTTGAAGGGGTTTCAACATCCACCACAGACCAGAAGACATCAAGTGTGAGTAGTGGCACGAAACCTCCCTTCCTGGCATCAGCTGTGGGTACAGTGGTCAAGTCAGGACAAGAAGGCAGCAGCAGTAGCAGCACTGCTTCATCTCCAGCCAAACCATCACCTGAAACAGGTCAGAAGATCACATTTCATGCTCACAGATCTGGATTTGAAAGAAAAATTTTTTTTCTTGTTTTTTACATTAAATAATTTCTTCAAATGCAGGGAAAAGTGTTTCATATTGTTCTAATTTTTAAAAAGGATTTTAAAAACTTATTGTCTTAACCCTGGTAATGCAGCAAGCGCAAGTCTTTACACATTTTCCCTAAAAAGTATATCAGACAAGCTTTACACAACAGCAAATTAAGCATTAGTTTAGCAAAATATATCAGATTCCTTTTGTTTTTGGGCACCAGATTTAAGGTGTGTAAGATGAGTACAATGGACAGAAAGTACGTTCTCAACTGAATAATCGTTTGGGCCATTTTCTTTGGATCTCTCAATTATGAATTTTACACACTAAGCACAAGTCCTTTAGTTACACCGATGCTGACTTTCCAGCACAGAGTTTAGTTTGCTCTTTTCAAGAAAGAAATTAAGGTTTTTAAAGGGACAACTATTTTCTGTCTTAAAATTTAAGCTCAACATTTTTTAATAAAGAAAATAGTTTAAAAAATGCTCTGTTAATCCAATTTATTTCAATACAAAATTACAGTCATTGATTTAGTGGAATGAAATTCTCAGATTATCAATATTGTAATTTTTCCTAAAAAAAAAGTATAATTTGAATGAAAATTTGTTGGCAATTGATGCAGAGTTTTTTAGAGATAAGTCTCAGTTTTGTGTTGAAACTTTTTGGTGAACATAATCTCCATACATCACCCATTTTGATTAAGTATTATGATTCTTTTGATATTGAGTAAAAAATATGTAGTTGTAAGTAGGCCTTATTGTAAATAGCAATAAATGCAGGCATGGATCGTTGTTCTGATAAAAAAATGTAATACTCTATGCAGAAATCTGATCTTGATCCTGCCCAGTATGGTGCGAAAAAATCAAATGTAGAAGTAGTGAGAGAAGCGAAATCTAATAATATTGGTCAATAGACTATGTAGCTGGCAAGCAAGGTGTGTAGGTCATTTCATGAAAAGGAAGAGCTTTGAACTTCTACAATTAATTACAGTCAGAGAAGAAAAGGAAGAAAAGATCCACACTGCTTGATGGAATTGCCTCATAGCTGATAACAATCAAAATAATGAGACATAAATTTCTGTCACAAAAAGCAAAACCTGTGGAGGGAAATTATCACAAATGAAACAGGAAATCTGTTTGACTAATTTTTATGAAGACATAAGGATCTAGAGACATTTGTTATTCTGCTTTATTTGATTATTCTTTAGATATAGATTCCGGATGCCAAGTTCCAGATTTAAATTTAGTTTTAGAGACCCCAAGAACTCTTATTTTGCCCATTACAATTAAAAAAAAAATTGTTTTCCTTCTCTGAAGTTGTAAAGTATTGAAAATATTTAGAGCACTCTTTGACTAAATTTTTTTGGCGATCACATGAAATACAGATGCCTGCAAGGAAGGTGGTATGAACTTTTGTTAACTTACCAGCTCATTTTTTGAATGTGAAAAGGTTCAAAAGATAATGGTTTGTTTACAAATTTACATGCACTCTATTTTGTTATTGCCCTTTGCCTTTTGTGCACTTGCATACATACACATTTGATTTATTTCATCTGTTTTGTTCCTTTTGTATTTTCTCTTCCCTTGAGAAAAGGTGTTTTGAGAAGTACTTGGGTGTTCTTAAACTGTATCTAAATTTATCTGGAAGGGATTTCTGATTCAGTCAATGCGCTCGGGAGACTAAAGTAACATTGACATAGCTGCCAATCCATCCAGTCAGCAAAGTGTTAGATTTGGGCCAAAAATATGTAAGATTACAAAATAAAAGTATACAATCATAGACGGATATGTATTTAGAAATACAACCTGTTAATGCAATGCATTAATTTTGACAACACTCAACAGCAGGCCTTCCTGAGAAAGAAAAAAAGAATTTTGTCTTCTTAAAAAATCTTGACTGGAAACAGTAAGAGACAGAAAGAAGTCACACTCACTTGACTAGGTGTTCAGGTAACTAATGCCGTCTCCTATTTTCCTCTTGTCCTCCTTCCTTTTTCTTTAAAATTTTTTTTTTTTTTGTTTTCTCATCAGAGTCCTTACGCACACAGATTGGAGATATTGTTGTTGTAGAAGAAAAACGATTGTCACCATCAAATGTAAAAGGACATGCAGTTTCTAAAAGTACACAAGGCAATGTGGCAACCAGTATCATCACCAGTAGCAGCAGCAGCACCACTACCACCACCACCACCGCCACCACCATTCCCAGCAATGGAGGTATCAGTGCTGCAGCTATGGAAGCAGCAGGTCTCATGACGCTGGTGAAGGAACCCAGCAAACCCATGACTATTGTAGGACCATCGCCTCAACGAGCCTCTCCACAGGGATCTACCATCCCTACAACAACATCTGCAGCTGCGACCGTGATTATTGCGCAGCCACATCAGGTGTCAAGCCTGCCCCCTCCAGCTGCCCTGACTTCCACTCATCCTGGAGCCACTAGTGTCGGGGAGAAACAGCGAGCGATTGTGAAGCCCAATATACTCACACACATCATTGAGGGTTTTGTCATACAGGAGGGTCCTGAACCTTTTCCTGTGAGATTCAATTGTTCAGTTTTATTTTTTTGTTTTTACTTAAATCAAGCACTTTTAGTTTAGTACTTAGGTCATTTGTAGCAGATGTTTTAAGGTAACATTTGTCATGAATAATGTTATTGTGGCATTGTTCGTAAAATATTGAAAAAAATATGTAATTAATAATTCAATTATTTTTTAATGCCTTTGCATCTTAGGAAATGGAAATAAAACATCTTCTTGCTTGTTCTAAAAATTAGTTAACATATTTGTGGCAATCTGACAAAACCTGTCAGGACTCACTTGTGCTATATTTGTGTTAGACCCTTTTAAAGTCAAAATTATGGTTTTTTACTTTAACAAAATTTCCTTTTTAAAACTTCCTAATTTCAGTTCAAATTAACATGTTAAGAAAATTTAAACTTTAAAATGGGTGCAAATAAATATGGATTATGAGAGGAAAAAAATCAACATGCATGTCAGGCAAATTAAGGTGGGATTTCCTTAGCTGCTACATACATCTTGAAATATTTTGTTCAAATAATCACATTTAAGATATATCTGCACAGATCTGATCATCACATAAATGAGAGCAAACATTAATGCTTGTCAAGAATGCAATTTTGAAATTTTTCTTTTTCACAGTCAAATTCTCTGCTTTTGTGTTGTTCTGCTATTGTTTCCTCCACAAGCATTCTTTTTCTTGCCCTAAAGATGATTTCCTTCAGCTTTGCAAAAGTTTATATTTCAAATCTCTCTCTCTTCCCCTATCTCTCTCTCCCCTCTCTCTCTCTGCCTCTTTCTCTATCTCTGTCTTAAGCTTTGTGGAAATCAACATTTCAGTTCTGAAGATCATAATCAGACTCTCTTTTAATTTCTCCAACTCTTAATGAGACTTTTTTTCTTATTCATCATTGCCATGGAAACAAAACAAACAAACAAACAAACAAAAAAACAACTGTACAAGAGCAAAGTTTGAAATGCCTGATCAATTATCTTCCTTCTTTTTCTCTGCACCATAGGTGGCCTCTAACTATCTCAGAATCCTTATACCATCAAAGAAGTATTGATGTTTGCTCTTCAAAGCATGTCCCAACCTAGTATACGCTCACAGCAAGTGTGACTGATACAGCTATTTAGAATTCTAATTTTTTTTTTCAATTATTTTACGTTTATGTCAACAAAAGAGAAAAAATATCAATGCAAAATACAAAAAACAAGACCCAAAACATTTCTATATAAAATCTGCTTTATATCCATTGAATTTAAAACACTTTGAAAAACTTATCCAAATAAAATCCACTCCCAAAAAAATTTTTTTTAAAGCTTGTCCAGGAAACAAAATATTTTAAGGTTTTGACAAAGCCAATTTACAGTCCACATCTTCTGTGAGTGTTTTTACTTGTTTGGATGGACCATGAGCTCTGGCCGTTTCTGTAACTTCGCAGGTCCAACAGTCATCTCTCTTACAAGAGTTCATCCCTCCGAAGGCCAGTGTTGAAAGTGCCAAAGCCTCAGAGGGAGAAGAGGAGGAGGAGGAAGAGGAAGAGGAAGAAGATGGGACCAGCCAGGATGATGAACCACCAACCCTGCTGAGTCAGGGAGATGGTATGATTGGAAGCTGGATGAAATCTCAGACTGTTTCATCTCTTTGGTTATTTTGTTTATATTCATGTCTTGTGTCCTTTGATCATCAACATTATGCATTACCTGTATAATGACACAACAAAATTTAAAAAAAAATGTCTTATAACATAGTCAGACCTGCCAACTTTCCGTTTTCGCCGGGAAAAATCCCGGTGAACGCCTATAAATTCCGTTTTCCGGGCTGCCCTGCTAAAA
>BLXT01007037.1:1068424-1084788 GCA_019648995.1 Plakobranchus ocellatus | reverse complement strand
ACGCTACAGAGTATTACAGGACGACAGAATCACAATTATACTTCAGCTTACAGGTAAGCCTCGTCTAATTTATACATTATGTTTAAAATACAGCTATGTTTTTTTTTTCTTTATTTGGTACCGTAGCGTGCAGCAGATGAGATGAGCACGTCCACTAGTGCCCAAGAGACCAGCTCCTCTGCAGCCTCTCCACCTCGGTCCCAGGATGTGGAGAGCATGGAGGCAGATGCTCACATTCCAACCACAGACCCAGGAAAATGGAGTGTGAGTCCTGGATTATATTCATCTAAACCTCTCTCTCTCTTTCCTTAGGTTGAGAATAAAAGGCCACCAACACAAAAAAGGGTGGGAAGAGCATGGGCTCTGTCGCTGCAGTAAATAGCTGTCTTGATTTTATCATCCCCCCGCAATAATTCACAATTTTTCCCATTTAGGCAAATCATCTTAAAAAAATATACAAGGACCTGGTAAGCATAGAATTGGAAATGATTCAGAATAGAATCGAAAGTCAGCTTTTATTTTTTTAGTTTATCTTTCTTTTGTTGATTTTGTAAAGATGTGCAGAAAGTTGAATAATTTCAGAAATTTTTTTGACATAAGCATTTGCATTCCTATGAAGTCACAAAATTATTTTCAAGAGATACATTGACTACCCAAAAATTAAAGCTTTTGCTTGATTTACTCTTGTATAAATTCAGGAATAAAAGTTCCATCTCTATCCATAATTTTGCTTACCCACCTCGTAGGTACTGCAGAGTGCCTTAAAAATCCATTCCAATACCTTTAGTTTCTAATTCCTGTTATTTCACCTGGATACCAGGTGCTGGAGGTGTACCAGTTTATCTATCACTTGCCGGGTTGCCGGGAATACGCCGACGAATTTCGGTCACAAGAGATAGATGGTCAGGCCTTGCTGCTTCTCAAGGAAGACCATCTCATGACAGCTATGAACATCAAGCTTGGACCTGCCCTCAAGATCTGCTCCAAGATCAATTCTCTTCGTGCAGAGAACGCTGCTGCCTAACATGTAATTCAGAGAATTTACAGCCCTTTTTTTTTTTCCTTTTATGTTCACATTGATGTAAAGCATTTAACTCAATATCACATTGTACAGGATTTGTGACCTCAAAGCTATATACTAAAAGATTTGAAATCTGATGAATGAGTACGATTTTGATTTGCCTGATTTTGCTTACTTAAATTGTGCATAAATTATCTTTTGCTATTTCCATTTTGATCTGTCATTTTAAAATTGAGAGGAGGAGCACTGCTAGTGGGGAATGTTTTAACATGCACAGCTTTGATTTGCAGAGATAGATACAAAGTTAATAAAGGATCTGAATATGGAACATTTCAGTGTTATATTTACTGACAAGAAAATGCAGTAATTATGTTCAATATTTTAGGACATTCAAATGATGTTCTGGTATCTTGTTGTTGAATGATTTTAAATTTTTGTAAAATCTTACTGTAAGGTGAAAGATAAAAAGAGCATTTGCTATTTCATTTCCCTCCAATTTTTCTCCTGAAACTTTCAATATGAAGTGTTTTTTTTTCATAAACTTTATCAAACAGAGTTATCAAAAAAAAGTTATTTCTCAAGATATTTTAATATGCCTCTGTAACTGATTCAAACTAGTAGGAAATTTTCCATGATCACACATTCCTAAAGCTTTTTATTTTGCAAAAGAAGAAAATCTACACAAACTAGTACAAGTAAGATTTCTCCGATAGGTATTCTACATGAAAGTACATGAAGACAGGCATTCTAGGTGCCATTTTTCAGATAGTAGGCAAGATTACTCAGATAGGGATTCTGGATGAAATTTTTCAGTCAGGGATTCTAGCTCAGTTAGGTTTTTTTAGTTGATATGTCTCGGATTGAAGTCTTCAAATCAACATCTTGGTGATTGAAGGTGAGGTTTCTCAGATAAGGATTCTAGCTTAGAATTCTTAGAGATTTTATGTGCGTGTTCTCAGTTAGGGATTTCTTCGCCAGGGACTTTATGAGATTTTGCAGATGGGGATTCTAAGTTTCTCACATAAAGATACTGTGTGCAATTCCTCAGTAGTATTCCAGCCTTAATAGAACAATAGCTATTTTAATAGCTTATATATATAAAAAAAAAGGATGCTCGGAGGGAGGGGTAGAGGGGCATTTTTATATTTGTTTGTAAATATTGTACATATATATAAAAATCTATAAGACTGAAACCTCTTGTGCTCAGAAGTAGTTTTAGTTCATGTTTCATACATCTGCCGTTAAGGTAATGCGAGTTGTATTGACAGACCAGTCTTCATAAGAATGCTTAAATCATTGAATTTGCTTTACTGGTGGGGCTCACTCAGCCAAAGACTCTCTCAGTCTCTGTACTCAGCATCAAAACTCCTTATTTTGCTGGGAAATTGTGCTTTCTACTCTCAGCAAATTTGCATGGCCTATATTATGTTTTCATGAAAGGAAGTGATTTATCAAAAGATTTTCTCCATCACCTGAAAATTATTAAAAGATGTAGAATAATTTCTAAGTGGGCCAATGTGAAATGACAAGTCCAGAGATTAAGGCTTTATAGTGGATGGATTGTGTCAATAGAACATTTCCCTCATGCAAGTATTCTGCATAAAAAAGTAGTGTTTTTATTTTCAAACAATGCTCATTTTTGAATTCTGGTTTTCGATTGAATTAACTGAATAATCCTTTCTGAAATTTGAAAAATTAATACAGGGGTTAATGTGTATTTGTGCTGTTTCTTTGTTTTTTTGATATATAGGAAAGTGAACTGGAAAATCTGCCAACATCTGTCCATGCAAGTTTTTGCATGTTCCTTTATTCCACTATATGTAAGAATGAGATAATTTGCCTCTTATGAAGTTTCAATGTAATCTGATGACTTGTTTATGTTTCTGTGACGATACTTTTGTCAGGGTAGGTACCCACATACTGTCTACACTTCATAAGTTAATGCCTTTCAACCTTTTTTGTTTGTTTTTCAAGTTAACTAACGCCTTCTTTGAAGGCTTGTAGAGGGAAGTCACATAACTGGAAATTTTTTTTTAGTCAAGTAAATTTTCCATGCGTTTTTGGCACAGTAAAAGATCGTTTCTCTTCATTGAGATCTTTGAATTATAACACCATTCAACATGCTTCCTTTGTTTCTTTGTTTTTATCCTCAAAAGTCCAGTGGATAGGACCATGCCACAGGTTGCAGTGCAGGTCTACAAAGTAGTTGTTTGCAGTTTCACTGCTTGAAATTTGTACCGTTTAAACATAGTCTAAAATTTTGATTCCCTTTTACCTGCAGGGAAGCAATTCTCAGTCTATGATCTTTTGTTACCACCTATTTACAACTATTACAAGGCTTAAGTAGTGGCTGACGGGCAAGTGGTATGGCTCTGAGTATATTATTAAATTGTTCTCTCTTCAGTTTTGGGCCCTCAGTTAATGCCTGGCCTCATGAAGGCCTGAAAGCCTGAGTTGGGTGCTGTGGAGCAGCTATATGCACAAAAACCAAAACTACCTCTCCGTCTGTCTGTCTCATGAGTGCCATTCTACCCTCATACTCATAACCTATGGAATCTTTAAAGGAGCACCTACAACTTATTTTTTTTACATCTCTCCTGCTATTCTCGTTCACTTGAGCCGATGAACCTGTATAGTGTATGCCCTATAATCAGCAGGCATTGATTTTACGTGTGCAAATTGGCCTGAAATTGGCAAACACACTAATATAATGACTTGCCAATACTGGTTTATTTACATACTAACCCATAAGAGAGGTATTATTTTAAAGAAAAATCTTCAGACACACTAAAAGATATTGAAAAAAAAGAACTTTTTAACATTACAAATGATAACACTTTAGACTACCACAATCTTTTTCACAATATGTCCAACTATGTTTGACTATTTTGCTTCATATCTCTGTTGGGTATTTGACAAGAAACAATCACTTTGTGTGGATGGGTCACATACGTATATTGTATTAGTCTTGGCCTATAAGCAAGAACTTTCTTGTCTTATGTCCCCACCCACCCCCTCTCTTCATATTTTTTTCAACATGTCCTAGGCTAGGCCCATGTTGCAGTTTGACATAATTTACCTGTTTATCATAAAAGAGCTTACACAGTGAAACAATTTTAAATTAAATAGGGTAAGTCAAAACCATTTTGAGTCTCTTCATTATTTTTTTTCTCTAAGGCTACCCGGGCTAAACTAAAACATGTGTAAACCCAAATAATTTCTCTGTCTTTGAAACTTCATTTTAAAAGTATTCCACTGTAGCTCTGCTGCACACATCATGTTCTGTGTGAACATGCAGTTTCTGTCTCCCAGTTCAGTATTTGGGCATTCTTCATTTTGTTATATAAGATTATTGGTACTTGGCTTTTCAACTAAGTTGTAGTTATCTTTTTCTTTTACTTTGAATGATTATTATGTTGTGACTAACTGAAATTGAATACAATTATTTGAACGCTTGTATCACAAAGTGAATTATACCTATGTTTTGAAAACTGAGACCTTTTGACTCTAGACCAATCCAAATCAATCAGAAGTCACACTTTTGAAGATTTGAACAACCAGAGAGCACTGTCACTCAGTGTCATTTTTAATAAGCTTGATAATGGAATGCACTAGATTGAGATGTTGTAATTGTGTCCCACCAAGATATAAAGGTTTTAAGTTAAAAGGGGAAAAAAGGCAGTGCAAGGTAAACAAAATGTAAATATATGTACCATTTTCTCAGATGTCTTACATGATACTTTCAACTCAGTAAAACTGGTCTCAAGACTTTTTAAAAAATCTCTTAAGAGACTGCACTGGCTCAATTATAATTGGCACAGCTTAAAGCACATTTTCCAGGTTAGTGTGGCAGTGATCAAAAATACTTTATTTATTAAAAAACAAAGCTTAAAAAATTTTTGTAATTAATATCACAGAAAAATAAACAAAGATAGCAACTAATCAACCTTACAAAACTTACAATGCAATACATTAGTCTCACCAAATGCAGGGCATGTTCAATTTTTTTTTTTTAAATATAGGGTTAGGAACTAATTTATTGTATCATATGATTTTTTAATGTAATCCGTTGTTCTATTTGTACCATGAACATAAATTTAAGCACTGTTGACTGAATTATGATTTTCCTGTTTCTATAAAGTTTGTATTCATTTTGTCTCACCCAAAAACAGGCAACATATTTGAATGTAATTTTATTTCTTTTTAAATTTTTTTCCATGATCAGGTATTTTAAATATCTTTTTTAAATTAGTGAATTGAATATACATACATAAATGAAATTTGAGAAATATCTCTGGTTCCTAAAATATAATTTAAAACAAAGTCGAATAAAAAAAGAATATAAAGCATTCAATGGACAATGCAATAAGGTGCTGAGCTTTTGTTTTTTCACTCATTGTGGAATTTGGTGAAGAACCCAACAGATTGCTTTGTCACAATTTATATAAAATATGTAATACACATTTAAATACTTGATGGCTCTTAATTCCCTTTTTTCAGTGGTGAAAACTGGATCTAGATATTTAAACTTGATGTCCACAAGATTTATGCATTTATAGATTATCTTCCTCAAAGCATTTTCCATAAAGAAAAAAAAAGAACCTATACACAATGAATCATCTTTTTCTGTTAGAAGTTACACGTATTCATGAAAAAATACCAGATTCTGAAAAATGGCATTTGAGAACTTGAGCAATAGGGCTGTGAACTAAAATTTAGAGCTTTGCAATTCACTGTCCCAGGCCTGTGTTACATTTACAGGGAATAGGATTTCAGTAGGAGCAGCTGTTTCTGCTAATGTCGCAATTCTTAACATGAGTTTATTGTATTATTATTATTATTACGGCATTAATGAAGACTAGGGCAGTTACTTGATTGAGGAACTCCAATCCTAATTAGTTGCGACCCAGGTTTTGAACATTTCAGATCAGTGATAGAGCCCAGCCTGCAACTTTATTGCCTGAGCTCTAGTAATGGTGAGGATGGATATGTAACAGTTATGTTGATTATGTGCCAAGATACAAACTTAAAATTGTCATTAAACATATAAGAGGATTGAAGAAACTTGTCTTTTTTTTTGTCCTATATTTTACTTAAACAACACATGATTTGTTAGTATTGGTTATCTTAAAATATTCGTTCTTCTCATCTCATTCCCTTGGTAAGACATAATGTCACTCACACTTGCACTCACAGCTGAGATTTCTGTCGTTTGAAAAAAAAATTAATGGCTAAAAAAAAAAATCTAAAAGTTTGCTATTACTTTTTATTTTGCATGAAAACTACAAAATACAATTTTAAATATATAAAGCTGAATTTCAAAGAATGTTGTGCTGTTATTTGTTTTGTTTTTTTTTTATAAATATTTTAGATAGAGTCTACGACATATATGCCAATGCCTTAAAGAGGATTGAAAAGAACACTGACTCATCCATACATCCAGTTACCGGTAAAAAATCCAAACAAAAGAATCTAAAGTTTTATTTTTTTAAAATTGTGTTAAATTATCCTGTTAGTATGAATGAGCCGTGTTACATTGCTTGTAGTAATAACAGTCAGTTTCTTTCTAGAATCTCATTGATGAACAATAGAAATCACCATAGTTTTCAACATTAGCCAGCTGTTTTCTTTTGTTGGATTAATTTTAGGAGATTTAAAAAAAAAAAGGAAGGGGGGGGGGGGGGGGTTGCTTTTTTCTACCCCAATACTTTAAAGAAATCTATTTTGTCATGATAGAATTATCAGCTTTCTTCCGATACTCCATGTACAATTTATGTAGTAGTCATAAAGCAGTCTTAACTCTTTTGTGGTGTCTATGTACATGTTCTAAGTTTGTAAGATAGAGATCTAGATCAACAGATTAATTTAATGCTGAAGGTAAAATGGCCATGTTATCACCTTAAGCGATTGCAGTGAAATAGAGGAGACGAAATTAATTAAGCCTCAAAACATTTGGTTCAACCTGCTCTCTAGATAAACGTAGTATGTGTGTATGTAGGAAGGGGTAAAGAGAGGTGAACCTGTGGCAGGCATTGAGCCATCAATACACGAGCCACTCGAAACAAAGACATGAGTCAGCGATAATGAGTGGGCAAGCAAATGAGTAGTGTAGGGTACTGATAGGTGGAAGTGGGATCAATTTAGTAGGAGTGTACAACAGGGTATGATTTTGGTTGTGCCAAAGGGCTAGATCCAGAGCTAACTAAAAAACCAGACCAAGTAACAAAATCTGTTTTGAATAATGGATTTTGATTGCATTGATTAACTTTGTTCAATCAGGTTATGACGCTTATGTTTTAAACAAGTGGGTCATATCACACATATTTGTAAAGGTCACAATCATCAGTCACATTATTTATATGTAGGCTATATTTTAACATAAAGTTATGTTTCATTTTCATAATACCAAGCCATAAAAACTATAGAAAATCACATTAATAAATGTTTGGAAAAATATAAATGGATAAAAGTATTAAAGGCTTGAATTCTTAGAAATTGTTAGAATTGTTTGCATTGTTTAAATTTTTTTTTATACCATTACTGTTACATTTTCAAACAAAATCATTACAATTACATGTATCTGTAGAGATAATTAGGCTGTGGTTGATTGAGTTGCAATTCAGATACTGAACAACCAATGACAATTTTAGATCCCATGCAAAGACTTGGAGAATTTCAGCATACATGCAAAATGATTAAAATTTTTTTCATAAAATACTCTTTGTTCCTGAAAAGGCTTTGAATCATGAAATGATGAAAACTTTGAGGTACCCTGTAAGAGCCTTCAGGTCCAACTTATGAGTTTGAATTTAACAGTCAAAGAGCACAAGGCCACGAACAACTTGGTAATTTGAATATATTATCCTTTAAGATTTTCACACACTCAAAGAAAAAAAATTGTTGTAGTGTTAACGCAGCTATACATAGATCATGGCAACCATATCCTCTACTAGTCCATCATCAGCACGATACTCCTGAAACGGGGGGGAGGGGGGGAGAGAGACAGTGTTGAATTCCCTATGGTTATTATTTATAGAGTAACATTTATATACATAATGTTTTGATAATGCACAAATTTGTTGATAGAGTATGTGACTTACATTTACAAAAAGATACTAGCTTTTCATTACCAAACTCTATTATTTGAAGGAAAGATGGTTATAGCAGATATGTGAGTGTTGTGAAAACCAATGCACAAGATTGGATTTTTGTGTATAGCCAGTCCACAAGCTAATCTCAGGCTTTTAGGCCCTCCCGATAGGCCAAGGTGCCAGTGGCTGGGCTCAAAGCCGCAATAAAGGGTCTCTGCAGATCTCAGAGTCGGTTCCAATCCACTGTGCCACCAATGCCCCAAAAATCACTGCAGCATGGCCATAGTATGAAAATTATATACAATAACAATTGCAAGCCTAGCTTGGAGGAAATTCCATGAAAGCTAACTCCATTGATTATAAATTTCAATAATTTTTTTTTCCAGCAATAAAAGGTTTCATTCTTATGGTGATACTACACAGTTGTTAGGGAGAACAGTAGCAGTAGGATTTTCATTTTGAGAAACAGTTTTTTAATGACTGAATTTAACAACAATCCTTGTGCTGTGTGCTTAGGGCATGTTTTCTTTGCTTTTCCACTTGCTTTAAACAAACATTGCCCAATTCACCATTTTTCATTACCAAAAAAGAAAAAAAGAGAACAAAAAATATATTTATTTTTATACATATGTAAATACATATGTATTGATTTTCGCTACCCTCATCAAAATTCATAAGAAAAAAAAATAAATTCGTGAAAGTGTTGGTGTAATGTTACCACAAAGTAAGGGCTCCTGCGGCAGGAACAAATGGTTGTAAATGTAAATTACGCGTATGCCTAAATTTCTGGTTGCAAAACATTTCATTTGGTGGCGTGTCTTTACACATTTGTTTTGAGAATTGAGTGTCTTACCAGAGCTGCACTACTTTGAAGGCTAAATGACAACTCTGTTATATCTCGCAGACAGTCTTGTATGGCTGATATAACCTGCAGAACAAAGCCAAAGGGTCCATATGATGCTAACAGAAAAAAAGTAGAATTGCGAGTGTCAAATAATATCGGTACTATTCACATTGAGTATACAGAGAAAAAAGTATGTGATCCATTCAAATTAAATGAGTCTTTGGTCAGCAAATACCCAAAAGAGACAGAAAGCAAACTATTTGACCTTGACTGGATATTTTGAAAAACATTAGAGTTGGTTAGAATTTTTTTAATATGCTAAGATTGTTTTACCGTGTATTTCCAATTATTTTATTAAGTATTTTGCTTCTCTTTATATTGGGTCATTGCTGACAAAAAAAGAAGTTTTTCTGGATGGATTATATATTCAATGTGAGTATATTACATTTTATACGAGACTGAAAAAATCTTAAAACATATCAAAAGATTCTTAAGGCAATGTGCTTGATCATTACATGGGTATACTTTGCAGAAAAATATGGCCAAAAAAATTAAATTTATCAAGTTATAATTCCAAACAATGCTAAAATCAATATACCATTTTTGTTACAATGGTCACCCACTTATTATTCCCCAAACACCAGGAAAGAAAAATTCAGATGCTCCCCAAATTAGTTATTCTTTATCATTTCTGTTTCATATGTCTGCTGTCTCAAGTGCAGGAAGCATATAATATGTGAGCTCTCCTGTAGAACTATCAAAATTAAAGAAAAATAACCCCATCAACTTAAACTAATACATGTATGAACAAAAGGTCAACAGTCTATACTAACTAACCAATGAAGCCATAAAAGGCAAAATGTTTTAACGTAACACTGTTCTGATGACTTTTTATTCATATTAGTTTAAGTTGGTGGTTGTTCTTTTTAATTTTGATGGCTAATGTATCAACCACCCCTGCATCATCAAGATCCTTTAATAATTTTGTTTCCATGAGTGCTTTGCCTGAATTTTCTACATTTCGCTTAAAGAATTATCAAAAAGTGTTTCTATTTTGAGGCCAAGATAATGACCAGTAAAGATTTAAAATTGAAGAGCTATGAAGTCTTATATTTTATAGGCACTTAGAAAAACAAAAAAAAAACCCAAAAAAAAACCTATCTCTTTAAGTCATAAGCATGCATTTTACCTACCTTTTATATTTAAGTATTTAAATGTTCTGAAAAGTTTGGCAAAAGTTTGTTGATGCACTATAACACAATTTTTATGTACACACAAATAATGTGAGATAGTGAAACTTATTATCCATTAATGAAAGAAATATCATTCTGCATTTGTAAACAATGGATAACTACTATAGTATACATATATATATATATATATATATATATATATATATATATATATACACCTCAGCTGATTGATCATGACGCAATTATTTAGCAATAGTAGAAAAGAAATCAGACACTTGTTGGCTTTTTCAAGACAATAGCAGCAGCTGATCCTCAGATGATTAATGGACTGTATTGAGTGCTTCCAATCACCCGGCCCACATTTCTGCAGATTTTCGCAATTTTGAGCTTTCTGTTCCAAGAGATAATATTTGCATGCTATGAAAAAATCTTTTCCAAGTGGCTGGAAATTGATTCCATGAAGCAGATTTTCTTAAAATTTCTTCAGCCCGAAAAAATCCCAATGTCCTGGACCCATTCCCCGCTACAATTTTAAAAAATCCTCGGTTTTCATGATTACCTGGTGGAAGCCTTTTGTAGTATAAACAATAAATTTTATAAATAAATTTTAAATCAAAGCAAAAAGACTAACATAAAACCATGGACAGGTTTGCTTTGCAAAGAATGTACAGGCTCACTGGAAGTGAGAAATAATTTAAGCACAAATTTCTTTTCCCATTTAAAAAAAAACTTTCAGATTTGAGGAGATCAAAAAATTAACATAAAAAGTAATTCAATGCTGATTGCCATAATTACTTAGAGCAATAATAAAAAAAAAAGGGGAGGCTCACCTACAATATGTGGCATACTATGCAGACTAGATCTAGACCAGAAATGTATGAACCAATCACAAACTATCCCTTTGTAGTCAGTTCTAATCAAATCCATTGACTCCCCCGACCCAGTGTAAACGCGCACACACACACACACACACTTATGCGCCTTGTAATCTCTGCCTATACTCAGTGCAGACAAAGAACGCATGTGATGTAAAAAGTAAGCATCCTCCCTGCACAAGATGACAGTTATGCCTTCTTTGTGCAAGCATGATGTGCTTTTCTATGGTAATCACTTGCCTGCACGGCAGGTGATCCTTACGGTACTATAGGCTTAGCAAATGTGAATCTATCTAGACTGGTGGATGACTTGACACATCATAATTTTACTATTTTCAAATGTCAAGGTGTTTGCATCACGTTTTCAACTCCAGAGTTTCATTTTGCCAGAGGCTTGCTAAATCAGAGGTTCGAATACCTTTGTTTAATAATATAAAAAAAAAAGACCATTGAAATGCTTTCGTAATGGCCAAGGTTTTGTTACTGCCGAAGTCATTACAGTCACGGTCTAGTGCAATGAGGTTTCCACTGTAAATGTCCAAACTTACTTCATATGATCCATCCATCTCTGTGGCAAAACCTGAATCAGCTCGATGGGCCGGTAAAGATATCACAGAGAATGGAATACCCTCAACCTGAAGATAAATTGCTGAGAATTAGTTTTTTATCGATATTAAATAATTTTGTAAATTAAAGCTTAACTCCCTGAGCCTAAGGTTTTTTTTATTTTACTATTTCATCTTTCAAAGTTTTGAAGAAGAATGCTTCATTTCTGCAGTATAAAAAAAAGAAGCTTCTCATACTCACAGATAGAAATATGTAATAAGCTATGAGTCCTGATTTTTCTTATCATATCCATGTAATTTGCCTTTATTTTTCATGAAGCGTTTACTTTTGATGAGACCTAGCAATTTTACTGGTGATGGATGAACGCAGAGGAGCGGATAAATTCACTTACACTCTAAAGAAAAAACATCTATCATCTTAATTTTTTACCCTTGAAAAAATAATTGATTTTTTTTATCATTTCTTTTCACTAAGTTTTGTTGCTTGCTTTTTTTTCTTCTTGTTAAACAGGAGATTCAATTATAATTTTATCTCTGTGTGCATACGCACAAAAATGTCAAGCGCCCGCCTGCACACACATATACATACATACATACATACATACATACATACATACACATTTATGAATGTGTAATATTGTATTAAAAATTTAAAATGTTTTTAAAGCTAAATTTCCATCTGAATACAAACTTTATGAAATACAGCCATAAATATTCACATCTGTATCATATTAAACAGAAAAAAAATTCACACAATACTTCTGTGTCACATCCTGCATGCAAAATGCAATTTAGCAATCCAAACAAGAGCATTGGTCTACAGAAAAATATTCACATTAATTTTTGTAACATATTACATTGCAAAGTATTCATGCATTACTTCTTGGCCAGTACAGAAACTTCCTATCTCACAACAAAGAAATCACAAAATAATTCTTGGCTTACACAAAACATCTGTATCATATCACATAGCAAAGGATCAAATATCTTCATATACTTAGGAAGCTCTGGATACTCTGTGCCTGAAAATGACAAAAAAATCAATTAGCTTCTAATTCTGACAAATAAAAATTATGAGATGAAATAAATGTTAGATCATTATTTAAAAACCAATATTAATGAAAATTTTTTAAAACTTGTTTTCTAATAGGGCAATATAATCATTGTGGGATTTGAAAATTGTAATAAAAAAATTGCTGCACATTTTCTTATTTGCTTTTGTATAAAAAAATACATCTCTGCGGTACAATAAAATTCTATTTTTCTTCATGGTGTCAAACTTGTCTTCTTTTCTTGCTCCTTCTCTTTCTTTCTTTCTCATTCACTTACTAGAGCTGTGCATAATTCAATTGATGATTCTGTTTTGTACAGTTCATACAGGAGGGTATGATTACAGATGATAAAAAAAAAAAAAAATAAAGCATCTAATGAAGGCAACAAAGTGTCATGCAATACCTGGACACATTCCATTCCAAGTGTTTTCAAACATTTCACAGTGACCTTGTCTATCTAGATGGTCTAAGCGTAATGCTGATAAAACAAATACTTTGCGCACATAACTGAGAGGAAAATAAGACAATAAAAAAAATGTTTAAAATAAAATTTAGGTTCATTTAAAAGACATTCTTTTTAATCTAGTAACATTCATAACAATATAATAAAATGTACTTGAAAAATCTTTTTCAAATCTTTTTTTTTCTAGTAGAGTCATTGACATTTACAATACTAATTTTTCAGGCTAACACTAATTATCCATTATATTCATAAGTCTTGAAAATGTTGCTTACTCTTTAAGGTGCAGTTTCACAAAATTATTTTTCTGCTTCAACAACAACAACAACAACAAAAAAAAACCCCACTTTCTTATCAATAATATAGTTTTTAATTGTAAAAATAAAAAGTTAGCCTTATATTAGTTTTAATTCAAAGCTTGTGATTCTCCTTACCTATCACTAAATGCATCAGCAAGGTACTTAGCTACTGCGTGTCCAACAGAAGCACTCAGATGAGTGTTGATGATAATTAAGGAATACTGGAAAAAAATAATAACTTTAAAAAGTGAACATAGACTGTGATGTATTACAGTAAGTACATATTGTAGATACCAGTAACTCACAATCATTATTTTATATCAACAATTGAGTCAAATAATTATAATTTTACTTAAACTGAAGTCAGCTTACACTCAAAAAATGGTAAATTTGAATGAAAATTGAAATAATTTAGAAATATGTCTGAATGTCTTGAAAAGAAGATAAAAATAACTTGTATACTAATTGATCTTCCTTTGCTTAAGAAAATTATATGATTCCTTCATTTAAATTTTGCAACAACAATTTACAGTTAATCTATCCTTAAAAAAAAAAGGAAAAGCTACAAATGTACCTATGAAGTTTTGTTTATAAAGAAGCAATACAAAATTATAGTTTTTCTCACCAAAATCGACGAAACTAAAAGAGTAGACAATAAAAAAATATAAAAATTTTAAAAATCATTTTCCACATCTCTAGTGAAGAAAAATCCTGTTGATCTCGTTATGTGAGCATACCATAATAACATAGCAAGATAAACAGGACTTGCAATGATGATACTAGAGGGCACTGTAAAGGAGGGAGAAGGAAAGAGAAAGAAAAAAAATAAAAAAAGAGACGGGAAGATGACATGACAGAATGGATTGCTTTAAAGCTACGTGAAACCCTTCAAAGGCTGAAAATAAAAAGGGATAGGGTAAAGTTCTTGCCCCATTGGTTTTTTTGAATAAGTAGAATGAAGCCTTGAACACCAATAATATATATAATCATAAAGCTATTAGTATTTTGATAAAAAGTCCATTCAAGAGCGACTTCAAATTTAACATCCACGCATAGTGAAAATGCACACGTGTGCACAGTCATCTAAAAAAAAAGAATCACGATAAAACAGTCATTGTTGTATGTGAGCGAGAGAATTAGTCTCAGGTAGAGCACAGTGACTGACGAATTTTGGAATAGATGATGTCACTGCTATGACTTAACTGCAAAATGTAAAAGGAAGAGTGGAGTGCAGAGTTAAAGCATTCCGATGCAGAAGTTTGTTTATGCTTGGGTAATGTATTGGTGAATTATAGTCTTAAAGATAGTAATTTGAGATATTTAAAACTATTGAACAGAATTTGGCATTTTTGGTTTGACTGCAAAATTTTTAATAACTCTTTTTGTCTGTTCTTTCTTTTATCTTTCCTTCATGTTTACAATAAAAAGTTTATAAAACATCATTTTAATAATTCATCTTTAACAGTTCACAATCCAAAATTGAATGAGCCAGTGAACCATATGATCAAGAGAAGAAGTAGGCCTAATAACTTTGTTTTGTTAGGCCATAAATAGATCTACAGTTTTGAAAAGGTGATGCCAGAAAGTATTACACATTGACAGGCTTCGAAATCATAAACCGATGAATAGATATCAAGATCTAAGACACCTCAGAATTGATTGATTGAACTTTCAAGACTGTATAAGACTTTAAAACATAACCAGAGAATATGAGACCAGACGGACAGATTTAGAGGCAAGACATTCAAGAAGGACATAAGGAAGGAGTATTATGTGAGGACCAGTGAAGATATGTCCCAGAGAGAGTGAAGCAGAGTAGGAGCAGCACAGAAACAATTTTTATCATCACATCTTAATTAGGACATTGCATTGTCCAGGTTAGAATTGGATTTCTAGAGTGATTCAGGATGGTTGATGTATTAATTTAAAGGATGAGATAGAAAGAAGGATGGAAGCAATATCTTTTTTTTTGGCATGTCTTATTAATAAAGATTTATTTTCATAAATTTCATGTAACTTGAAAAAAGTTGCAATTTACTTATTATTCAGTTTTCATGATCAGTTGGATTGCTATTGGACTGTTTGTTTTCTTTCAAGTTAAGTAAGGGATATTAGCAGCTACAGATAAAAGAGAAATTATTTTCATTATGAGAAGTATCATGATGACACTTGAGTCATCTGGTTGCATGGATAAAATTTAATACGGGTTTATCTTCACTCAGTTGTAAGGGAGCCAATCTTGGCCAGATGTACAACTGAACACCTAGCCTAAAACAAAACTGCAATCTCCAATCTAAAACTGAACCAAAAATTCTTGTGTGTTCTTAATTAAATTTTTGAAAATACATATGAAACATTTTGTAGTCAAAAGACAGAAAGAGTGCTGTAGGTCCAAATTCCTATTAAAATTAAACCTACTCAGCTTCATAAACATAATCTTAAAGCTTTCCTTATTTTGGTATAAGTTCCTTCACAGATATTAGATTCTTCACTGACTGAACTATATATATATTCCATAGTAAAGGAGCTTTTTATATATATGTCTCCTACAGAAAAGGTCTCACAAGGGAAAGGGTGAAGGCCTGGTTGTCAAGTCTTACATTGAGATGAATAGAAGGACATGATCGAAGAGGAAGATTGTGTGTTGCAAAACTCATCTGTGTGATATATTACAGCTGATGTGTGTGATATATTGTAGATTATGCATTACAGTCTAACCTCAGACTTTTAATAAACAATAATATAAGAGCTGGAGAAAGAAGAAGACGAAGAGGGAAAGGGAAGCAAAAGAAGAAAGGGAGGAGTAGGAGAAGGAAAAGGAGGATGAAGAGGAAGAGAAGGAGAAGAAAAAAATGTGATAGCACAACAAATGCAAAATGACATCTGTCACAAACACCAGAAATAAAATGTAGATAATATCTCTGATGTAGGACGTTGAGTTCTTTAGATCTATATAGACCTAG
>BLXT01007037.1:988770-1000786 GCA_019648995.1 Plakobranchus ocellatus | reverse complement strand
GTTGAAAGATTACTTTAAAAAAATTGTGCTTGGCATTTAAACATTTAAGTTCAAATTCATAAAGAAGAAAATTGAAAAAATAAATCACATTTATTTCACACTTTATCCCCAGCCGCCCAAAAAAAAAAAACAATTAAAAAATTAAAAGATGAAAGATAAAAGAAGACAGAATGAATCAGGACAAGAGGATAGTGTAGAGTTACAGGTGAATAAGTGTGGTTGATTATACAAGGGGAGTAGTTTTGCCATTGGAAAATTCTAAGAAGTCCTGAAGAAGGTGGTAAATTTTTGTTATACATGCTTCTTTTTTTTTCTGATTGAAGATGTCACCAGCTGAATGATTCAACAGGGACTCAAAATTTGCTTTTCTATGTTTGTGCACATAAGGATCACCCATTGCCACAACTCCTAACAGTCCAAAACCAATGAACTCACCAAAGTCTTGAATGATGTCCTTGCAGAAGGAAGTGGCCACATCAATGCAAGTTAGGCCATCTCTATTTCTGATATCAGTTCTAGCACCAGATTTCAAGAGGACTGTTACACAGGCAGAGTTATCTTCCTTTGCTGCATAATGAAGTGCTGTGTTCCCGTGTAGGTTATCCTGCAAGTCCACATCACCTTTTTTTTTTTTTTGTTCCAAATGAAAAAGAATATTAGAATTGCATTTAAATACGAACAACTTAATTTAAAAGTATGAGACAACATATTTCAATTCTTCCACAAGAAAAGAATTTCTGTGCAAAATACAAGAAAAACAAATCTGTGAAAGAATGAAGAGTAAATAGGACTAACTTTTCCTTTTATCATTTGCTGGAAATCAAGAAATTCAAGAAAATTTTAGAACTATCCCTTCATTATCATTTGGGTCCACTATTTCAATTCACCCATTTGGAATTAAAATTAAAAAATCTGTAAACTTTAATGTAAACTTCTTTTTTTTTTTCGTTATGTAGTTACATTTTTTTTGTTGCAAGTAAAATCGAATAAGAAAAATGAATAGTACACGATTAAAACTATTTTTTAAGAAATAGATCGTCTAGTATAATGCTTAAAAGAAATCTATTGGTTTAAATTCTTAACCTTAACATATCTGCTAGTAAAAATACATTAATACTATCCTCAACATTAACCATATTCTTCTCTTACAGTTCTGTTTTCAGCATATGACACAAATTAGGACCAGACATAAAAGATAGGCACAAAAAGAATTATATTATTAAAAAAACGTGTGCCATAATAGCTACAACTTTGACCTGAATGTTTATTCAATTCTGGGTTGAAAGATCACCCACAAATAATGCAATTAATTGTAAAATAATATTTACAGGGATGTGGGAAAATAAATTTCCAGCTCTTAGACTCACAAATCATACTTCCAAATTAGAGGTGCAAAGCGTTTCTTTTCAACTTTTTCAAAGGGCTTGAAATATCTAGGTATATTTAATTTTGTTTTTTTTAATTGGCACAATTTGCCTGGGGAAATTGGGGTTAAGAATGAAAGCACGCAAAATCTTACATTTCTTTTAGTACATGTCTTGTTTTTCTGACTAATAATTGCTGGTGTAGCCTAAAACTACACCTGTTCAGATTTGGTTTACATGTTGATTACTCTCCACTTATAAAAAAATTATTATGAAAAAAAGAATTATAAGATACAAACTTTGTAAGGAAAAATCTACCTTTTCTATAAACTGTATCTTATAAAAAAAAATAAACCAGCACCTTTCTCCCATCTCATCAGGGCTGGTATCAAGATAGTTGAAAGGAGAAAAGGTTTGAGTATAGTTATTGTACGTTGACAATATGAAATAACAAATACAAGCAACTGCCAAAGAGAAAGCAACCAAAAACATTCAAACCAATGACCATATGAATTTTTAGAGAAAGAAATAAAGGGCATGTAAACTTGAAATATAAAGGAAAGCTAACGATCGACTATTGGTATACCCAGTTCACCATTAAGTGGTGATCTCAGGAAAAGCTAACAAAATAAAGAACATTTTTCCTTTTGCCAAAGAGGCAAGATATGTGTGTCATAGTTCAAGCCATTTATACCTACATCGCATATATTTATAAATGAAATTCTGCATGTATTGACATTTATTTTAAAAAAACATACATATCAAACCCCAATTTTTCTTCTATTTCATCAATTAAAAAGTTAATCTTCTATTCATATTCATATTCTAAAACAATAGATGTAACACTTTGAAAACTTAGTGCATAGAACAAAACAAAGGTGAATTAAAGCAAAAAGAGAATATTTTTTCCTCCTCGTCTTTTAATGTAGCGACATTCTGATGATTCTCTTACGTCAACATAATCAATTGTCCCTTTCAGGAATTATTTCATTATAATAGCCTTTTATAGAATGAATTTTTATTGGAAATCCCGAAATAGGATGGGTTTAATAACACTTACAGCTGCATTTTTGAGAAGATAGGTTTAACTTTCATGGAGACATTGACCTCTTAAGTTTACAAAGTTTCATTTCCTAACAATAACATGGACTTTGTAAGAGAGAGGTGTAATCTACTTTGTTAGGATCTTCAATGAAGCAAGATAGCTGGGCCTACTAGAGCAAGACATTGCACAACTGTATATACTGTATCTAAATTTCAGGCTAGATAGATTTGGAAACTGTCAAAGAAAGAAAGAATGAGAGAGAGAGAGAGAGAGAGAGAGAGAGAGAGAGAGAGAGAAAGAGAGAGAGAATGAGAGACAGAAAGAGAGAGAGAGAGAGAGAGAGAGAGAGAGAGAGAGAGAAATAAAATGAGTTACATAACCTTATCATTTGTACCTTTATATCTCAGCAAAAGTTTCAATATCTCCCTTTCACCATTATGAGCGGCTTCATGAATAGGATTCCATTTGAGTAATCCAAGCTGATTCGGGTCCAGTCCTGCGTTCAGTGCAGACAGAACAGATTCCTCATCACCATACCGCACCGCTGTGTGCAATCTTGAATCCATCTTGACTTTTACAATAATTCATTTGGATGAGGTGTCAAACATTTATTTATCATAAAAAAACATCAAATAAAATCGTTTTCAATCGATACAGAGAAATATGATTTTACTCACGTAACTAGATCTATCTTCTTTTGAAAGTTCCCGAACTTTTTTGTGTAACCAGAGACGCCATAATTATTATTTTACATTTCCGTGTACAGAGCTTATTGATAACATAACTTATTTAGATATTGAAACGAAACTACAAAAATTTTCAGATGAAACAAATAAAAATTAGACCATAGCATTTTTGTGATTAATAAAAAGACTTATATGAATCACTTCATTTTTTGGTGAATGAAAAGATGGGCAACGTCTAGCATTTTCAAAAATATATTGTTTTGTGTTAGTATTTCGATTTTTTATTTCAGCTTTTGCATTTGTTCATATACTCTCTAATAAAGACAGGTTTGATTAAAATCCTTCAGCTAAAATATTTTGAGACGAACAATATTATAATATGTCTGCTGTCAGATGATCGTATAACCATAAAATATAAAAATTGGAAGACTATAAAATGTACTATTTACATTTCAGGGTAAATTTGCAAAAAATTTTCAATCCCAAAATGATTAGAGTTTTTGTTTCTAGGTGTGAGAGTAATGATGTTTGGTTGTTATGGCCGACAATGGTCGTTGTTTCCTGTAAATAATTCCTTATTGATATGCCCAGCATGAAAAATGGTAGAATTTTAATGCTTTGACAACATTTTATATCAGTATTCACGTATAGTATAGGATAGTTTTGGATGCACCAAAATGAATAATTTTCAAATAATTTATAGTGTCCAGGATCTACTTATTTTATTAGTTACAGATTGAACTCAGTGTTAGCTGCATCAAGTTAAATTTAACCGTAGCCATTTCCAGCCGGCGCACGCATAATTACTACAGATTAGAGACGGATAAGACGATAATCCCCAATTGAAACCTTATGCCTAAGTCGTTTGGTTTGCGAAGTTAAGCTATGATACAGGTGCAAATATTTATTGACTGGTAGAAATATATCGAACGCCTGGGTATATTTTATTAGGCCTACTGTGTCTACTGTGTTTAAATTTTTATTGTTTCTAGGTTTCAAGCTTGGAAATCAACGGATAAAGAATCAAGACTTCGTTTAAATCTAAAATATTGAGAAAAGAGTACGTTCAAAATGATTAAAGCATATCTGAAAGGAGCAGATGGAACATTATTTCCTTTGCTGCCAAAAGTGACAACAATTGGAAGGGAGAACTGTGATTTTACTATCCAGGTATGTGCTCTCTCCAGGCCTCAAATTTCTCCGATTACAGATATGTTTTATTATTTTTAAAAGGAAAGTATGAAAAGCATATTACAATACTTTGCCTGATATTGGGATGGGATTATTGCTTTTTTCATTGAAGATATTGCTAAAAATTCTGAAAAATCATAACTTACATAAGATTGCACCTAAATCTCAATGAAAAAAAAAACCCCAGAAAGTAAGATCACCTATGTCATTCAATTTTTCAAGCTTTTTTTTTTGCTCAAAGCCCCCAAAATTGTGACCTCATCTGGTATATTAGCATTCTTCCACATTCTTTCAATGTGAGAGATGACTTTGACACAAATAGTGTTTCAAATTTATTTATTTATTTATTTATTTTGTATTATAATTACTTCTCGTATGATAATGTTTTTTCATCATCTATGTAAGCAAGAGTACTATACCTGCATACGATGAGGTGCATTTTCTCCACAGTTGTAAATTTTTCCTTTTGTATGCATCTTTCCTCAAGATTATTTTCTATGAATTAAAGAAATAAAGACTTTATGAAAGTCAAAATAAGAACTGTTTGTTTCCAGACTAAATGAAAATTTATTTGATGAAGCAAAACTGTCTTATTAAGTCCTAGTTCTAAGAACGTATGAAATTTTATATTTTAAAAGTGTGAATACGAGGGGTTTTTTTATAAACTTTTTTTTCTTTTTCGGTTTCCAAGCTTCCTGGAGTGGACTACCAGCACTGTGTAGTTGAGTATAGTGAACCAGAGGACTGTTTTGTCATTCAAGATCTAAACACAGCTCAGGGTACCTATGTTAATGAAGTGCGAGTCCAAAATGCAGCAGTTAGACTTGCACCTGGTGATCAAATCAGGTTTGGCTATAATGGCCAGCCTTTTGAACTACAAGTAGATAATCAAACTCAGGTAAGGAGTAAAGATGTATGTTATTCTTACAATAATTGGTGTGCAGTCTGAAACAGCCTTTCTAACATCGCTTTTATTTGCTTATACTGTATACATGATTTTGTGAAATTATTTTGCATGAATGGAAGATTAACACAATTTTTACCTTTTTTCAAAAGGTACGCGGTAATCATAGAATGTTTCTCATGATAAGTAAAAAAATTACATCTGACTTCAAAGGCGTAGATTTAGAAATTTGCTTTCAATTAAAGTTTTAGAGAGAGGGAAAAAGTGGAGAGTTAGATGCAAGATTTTCTAAATCTACTTTGTCTTTATCTGAATTCAGTCAAAGAACATGTGACTTTGAAGGTTATACTTTTATCACCTTTGTGAGTCAATGCATTTTTTAAAAGGCTCTAGTGCAAAAATATCCATAATGACTTGTGACAGATTTGATGTTGTTGCTACCTCAGTTATTTAAAAGAACGCTCTGCTAATAAGTTTGGGCTTTGTATCAAAATTTCAGTTAAAGCACACAAATAGAGCATTCTTTCCAGGAAAGGTATGTCAGTCTCAATATCACGGTACAATTGCAGTGATTTTTAGTAGCCGGTTTTACATCTGTGCACATGTAAAATGCCAATTTATAATGAGTTTGAAAAAAAATTGTTGAAAGAAAAAATCCTTGAATATTTATAATTTGTGCCATTTCAGCCAGACTTTCAAATGAATTTTGGATGAGATAATCAGAAATGTCTGTAATTACTTTCAAGGCTTTTAAAAATTTTTTTATACAATTAAAAAAAAATTTTAAGTGAAATGATAGGGACAAAGACAAGAACATCATTTGTTTAAAAAGCATTTTAAAAAGGAAAGCAGATATATCAATAATTTATATATGTCCTGAAACTAGTCCTAACAATGTTGTTTGCTAAACACTTGAGAACAAAAAAGTTTCAGTTTGTTTTTCCTTCTTTTTACTGCTTTTAACCCAAAAATTTAGAAAACAGAATCACTGCATCTTTAGTCATTTTCATCAATACAAAGTCCTTGAAATGCAGTTTTTGGTCATATCAATGAATAATGAATGATTACAAATGTTCTCAATGCGACTTGCGACTCATTTGCACTGATCTCACAACCCTTTTTTTTTTCTAAAAAAAAAAAATTGAGTTCTCACCTTTAAGTGAAATGTCAAGACATTCTGTAATGGAAGAAAAACACTGCTCTTAACAGTATTACTTATTTTGATAAGAATACAGGCTAGTTTTAAACGATATCATCTGTTTCAGCACACACACTCACACACATATATTAACACGCATTTAGTTCTGCATTGCATGATTGTATGTTTTTATCAGACTTCCTCATACAAGGAGCATCTTTCAATGATGTAGATGATTTTTTCACTGCATCTATAATGACTATCAAGCTATGCTTTTCATTAGTAAAATTTGACTAGAGATACTGCACTCATTGATCATGTGCTTTTTTCTTAAAACCTGAATTATCAAAGTTTCACAATCACCCATGCATGCAAATGTCAGATGCATTACGCATTACCATTATAATATCTGTGATTAAAATAATTTGGTGAGGTCATCTTGTTAGAGTCAACTGATCTTGTATGCTGCATGAATTTGTATATTTGTCATGGCCATCAATGGGTTTTTTTGTGATAAACTGTGTAAATTGGTTGAGACTACATAAGTTTTCATGAATCATTCCCTCTGATAAAGTTTATATCGTTATTCTCAGTTTTATTCTTTCTATAAATCAAGAACAGTTCTTTAATGCAAGGTATCTTTCTTCATTTTCAGAGAGAGCGTTTTGTAAGTTACAAACACCAAACAAAAGTTAAAATTTGATTTTTAGACTACTTTTAATTTTAATATTTTGATATTTCTATTCTTATAACTGTTGTTTTGTTGTTTTTTTCTATGGATTTTTTGTGCTTACCAGTATCGATTTACTCCAAGCACAAACTATAATTTCATTCTCCTTGAAATCTTTAAAATTTTTATACTTTACAGCATATGGGTTCATATCATTACATTAAAATTATTTCATTTAGTGACGTTTTAAGTTGTGACAATTTTTTTTTAACCATTATACTTGTCTAATATTTTTTCATTAACTAAAATTTCCTTTTTTTTTGTTTTTTGGTGTTTGTTAAAGATAGTAACAAAAAGTATGCAAATTAACTCATGGGAGCATTTTGCTATTGGCTTTTGATATGGAGTCTAAATAATGTAAGACATGAAAAAAACTTAAGTGAGTCTTAGGGATTTCCAATGGGCCATTGCGGAGCACTTTAATGTTTATTATTTGTACTGAAAGCTGAACGTTGACTACTGTTAAGTATGATAAAGTCTCAGCAGCAATCTGAATGATCTGACTGATAAGGATAGGTATCAAGACGTAGTCATACCTTGTCATTTGAAATCTTTTTCTTACATCTAGTTCAAAGTGGCTTCATTGTTTTGATTTCATGAACAAGTTTAATTTGACCATCAGTGCATCTAAGTGCACCATCACTAGCGTCATGTGCCACATTTAAATAAGAGTTTTTTTTCAAGATAATTTTTTTAAACAACTGAAATAATAGACATTTTCCAATGTATGACAAAAAATATAATACTCTGGGGATGTGTGACTGCACGCAGAAGAAAAGTATAATATATAAATAGAAATATTGTCAGGTGGACATTTGTTTATCCACATTAAATTTGTAATGCATGTTGTTCTTTTCTTCGAACATTTTATGAGAGAACAATTTAAACTCATGATTAAGTCAAGTAGACAATTGTAGTCAAATAGTATTTTTCAACATATCAAAGGATTTGATCAATATCATACTACATTCCATTGTGAATTGTAATTAGCATATTCCCTAAATATTAACAACACACCAATTGCTATAAGTCAGTTTTTAATTTTAAATCCTACATATTCATGCCTTTTTTTTTTTTCATACCCAATTCTGCGTCTGTAATATATCCTTTTGATTGAGTGATGTTTGATGACATGCTGCAATATCTGAAGGAAAAAGCTGAAAAGGTGTATCTGAAAAAGGTTTTAGAATTTTATAAGTTTTTTCCTACTGAAATTCAGTTCTCATAGTTATCTAAATCAGTCTATATGACATAATTACCTATATAATTTTTAATTTTAGCATAAGTAGTAAAAGTTTTTATATTTCTGAAAAAATTTGGTATATGAACTTCAAATTAATTTATCAGACTAAAAATTTTATTGAAGCATTTTATTTTTCCGAATTTTTCATGTAAACTGTCTTTATATGTGTTCTAGATTGCAGCAGCACCTGTGACACAACGACCTCCTATTTGGGTACATCAACAACAGCAACAACAACATGAGCAACAACAGCAACAACAGTTTCAACAACAAGATCCATATGGAATTCTGTATTCATCTTCCTCATCTGCTCAGTTTGGCCTCCCCCACATTTCTTATGCTGCCACACCTACCCAGCCAGCCTCTAGCACATGGGCTCATCCTGTGACCTCACAACCACCACCCTTACCTCGACCTCCGCTAAGGTCAAGGCCATTGAGTGCAGGTGCGGTGGGTGGAGCTAGGAGGAATGTTCAAACTCTACCGCCAAGTGGTGCAGGAATGGCCATCGGGCCTTGCAGATCCAGTGAGTTGGGAGAGGTTAAGTGCATCCCAGAAGTTCATGAAGGGCGCTGTGTGTGTATGTGTGTGTGTGTGTGTTTTCTATATGTGGCACATTACTTAAGGTTTGATTTCTTTTCATATTAGCTGGTGAACCAAAAAACTTTTTATCCCATGCTTTAAATCATCACTTAACAGTGGCCAGCGTTTGTTAGGATGACTTATATGTTGTACTGGACACTCCCACTTCCAGGAATGGAACTTTGTTTATAATTGTTATATGTGGAATTTTAGACCAAATTAATCGTAACAATTCAAATTGCTCTAACTGTCTCAGATTTACAATGTAATTTAATTGTTTATAAGTATTACAAACTTATTTAAGTGCTTGAAAAGAGAAAAATCTGTGACAAATGTTTATTCTGTCATTGATTTTCAAGAGAAAAAAAAATCCAATGAAAGAAGGAAAAGCTTAATGTTTTAATACTTAAGTTCTATTCTATCATGTGTGGGCCTATTGATCTACATTTCATTTTTGTGATTCTGGGCTAAAGATCGTAAGGAGCATTTCTGGAGATGCAAGGTTGGATGCTCTTAATCAATACTTTTTTTTTTTTTTTTGGGGGGGGGGGGGGNNTTTTTTCGCAAATTTGAGAGCAATCATGGAAGGAATTTTGATTTCTGTGTTTAATAAATAATACATTAAAAACTGAGAGGAAAAAAAAGCATAACAATAGGTTTTTCCCTTTGGCCTTTTGTTTTTGCATTTTATTTGTTTTTCATTGCCATATGACTGCACAGGTGATCTTTACTTAGAACTTAAAACCACAAATTCTTCATTTCTTTCTAGCAATGGTTGGTGGATGGGTCAATCCACCTTTGACAAGAACGTCATCGATTCCTGATATTCAAGAAAAGGTAATGTCAGAGTAAATCAGAGTCAAATTACATTTTTGACCACTGAGATATGAATGTGCTTATAAAGCTTATAATTTGGACTTGTAACGAGTAAGAATTGTACATCTGTTTTTGAATTCCAAAGTTTGAAAATTAGACTTTAATTACCTTTTTGAGTCAATGGAAAAATATAGAGAATGCTCTAGTGCAAAACATCTGGCAGGTTTTCTCTGTTGCCATACAATTCGTGTTGAATGACCAGGCTGATGTAGAATTAATGATTGGAGTGGAAGGTAGAAGTTTATAAATCTCCAACTGCTTTTCTTTTCTAGTTAGCTTAAAACCATTCTGCATTTGGATTCATTCTTGAAGAGGATTGGGTGTGTGATGTCTGCGCTTGGCACCAGTCATAAGTCATTGTAGATGCTTTTGCACTAGAGCCTTTTAAAACTTTTTTATTGACTGAGAAAGGTTACAAAATGCAAACTCACATACATTTTCACAGAATTGGGATAAACATAAAAGTTTGAATTATAAGTTTACATCATTCTCATACCTGAATATATATATATATATATATATATATATATATATATATATATATATATATATATATATAAAAAGTAACTTGCACCTGATTTATCGAGGTTGCATCACATTATCTTCTTTTTCCCAATCCTCAACCATGTTTAAGCTAGTCCTTTTTTGAATTCACCACCAGCCTTACTGTCATTTGTAACTATCACATTTTCATGGTATTCAAACAAATTTCTTGGATATTTTCTTACTTTATAAATAAATTGTCTTAGGCACAAAGTACAACAATAGAAGAAGGGGAAAATGTCTTTGTGTTTAGGAATTCCCAGTCATGTTTGTTTCACTTTCATTAACAATCATTTTTCTATTTGGAAATTTCAGGATCAGCAGCTAATGCGGTTGAATGAGGAGGTGACCCGGTTACGCAGTTTTGAGTTTGACTCGCTCCGCAAGGACACACTCATCCAACAACTACAGCAACAGATTGGTGACCTGCAGGTAAGTCGAGCTTGTTGTGGGTATATATTGTGCTTCAGGCGATGTATATGTTGCTACTCTTTTACTGAGGGCTTTTTTTCCCCTCTTCTAGTCTCTTTTGTAGTCTATGGTTGTTTCAGATGTAATGTTAGAGTTTTCAATATTCAGATTGTTGCCATAAAGTAAATGAGTTTGGGATAATCAGGACAAGGTTTGAGATTTTTTCCTCGACCCATAAGTTATTATGTGAGTTGATTTGCTATTGCTTTCAAAGCTGCCTTTGCTCTCACTTTGTCTTAAGAGACGTAGCTACCTAGCTGGTGCTGGGTGAACACAAGCATGAGATGAAATTTATTTACCTCGAATGGGTTGTGAACTATGTACCTGTTGTATGAAGCCTAGCAATCTACTAGTTGCTCTATCATTGCTCCAGTGTTGTTACAGCTCTTGTGTTTATTGTTGTGCGATAGCTACAAAGTGTTTGGCCGTCATCATGCAACCAGTTTTGATTTTGTGACTGCAATTGTCAATCGCCCTGTTTCAGATGCTATGTTTCATTTTCAATACATGTTTATATTGAACTGAATGACAGATACAGTTTGAAAAGAAAGAGAAGGTGAGAAATTTCTAAAAAAAAGAAGAAGATGATGATGCTAAATGCAATGGAAAAAAGGAGAAAGTAGAAGAATAGCAATGGGAAAAACAAAGTAGAAGATGGATAAAATAAAACGAAAGGAAAACCGATCAAGAAAGGACAGTGAGACAGGAGTATAAATTGGCAAATGAGGAGAATAGGAAAATACACATGGGAAAAATTATGCTATTTTATTACTGTTCTTCCTCTTTCACAGGGCAAGATTCGAACTGAACCATCAGTTATAATGGGCAATGGTGATATGGATACATCAGCTCGCCTTTTACACCTGGAGACAGAAGTGACGGCCAAGAAAGGAGAGATTAAAAATCTGAAAGAGCAGGTGGGTATGACTGTTGGGCTTTTCAAGATATTCCTACCTCTTTATGGAGGGATTAATGTATGATTTTGATTTTCTGCTTTCAGGAAAGCACAATATTGTCAGAGGATATGGAGGCTGTTATCTTTTCCTTTACATGAAAGTAATGGTTGAAATGTATATTTTTGGACTACAATAATAGCTTTTTGTTGACCAAGTCTCTTTGTCATCCACATCTTCGTCTGCTTTTTGTCTGGATATATCTCTTTTTTTTTTCTCTCTCTCTCTTGGCTTCTCATCGCTCTATCTGTCTGTCTGTCTGTCTGTCTCTCTCTCTCTCTCTCTCTCTC
>BLXT01007037.1:952599-975019 GCA_019648995.1 Plakobranchus ocellatus | reverse complement strand
CCCCCTCCTCCTCCTCCTCCTCCTCCTCCTCCTCTCCTTCTTCTTCTTCTTTACTCTTTTTTTTTCGTGAACAAATCCTTCCCTTAAACTTATGAAGACTGATCATTCACTGTTTTATTATATAGTCATATTCTCAGTACAAGTATAAAGTTACTCCTCATTTTATTTGAAAATTCTTTTTGTCTCTTTACAGCTTGAACGATTCCGCTCTCGAGTGATCCAGGTGGCATATTCTACTCCAGCACTAAAGCCACCAGAGAAGGAGCTCTCAGACGACGACATCCTTGCGGCTCTCAAGAAACTTGCTGAAGATCGAGCGCGCCTCTTATCTAACATCTCCAAGCTTGAATCTGATGTGACCTCAGCCAAGGCAGGCAAGGGAGACCTATTGGGTCATGCAAACACCCTCAAAGATCTGTTGCAGGCTAGTGTGGTGAGTCAGAATCAATGTGGCTCAGAGACTTTGGAGCTGTTGGCCTAAATTCAATTGCACTGAAAGTAGAGTAGACAGAATAGAAAGCCAGTTTCCTATTTTTTTCTTTCTGTTTCCTCCTCTGCTTTCGTGTAATTATATATAGAACCATTTTTGCCTCCCCACTGTTTTAGTCTAACCTAAATAGCAATCTTCCTTGATATCTTTATTTTTTTAAATACGAAAATTTTTTTTACCTATGGCCTTGTGTGAGTTTGCAATAAAAGTGGCCCAAATACAATTTTGTGAGAATGTCCAAAAAATTTCCATCTAAAATCATCAAAATTTAAAAGCTTAAAGCTAATTTCATTTTTAGTTAAACATGATTTGATTTTAACGCCCCTAAATTTCATTTTTTTTTTTACAACTAACACAAATGTTCAATGATTTTATCTAAATGCAGAAAAGCATACCTTCCATCCACTGGACATTAATAGTTTCCAAAAATGTTCTTATAGGAGAATAAAGCATACTATATTATGAATAGCTGATAATATATGGAATTTATATAAAGCTCTTATTTCCTCTCAAATATTTTGATAGATGAAATGCTTAAAAAACAGACTTGAGCATTTTGAACACCATCTGTTTGTATCTTTTTTGGCGCAGTTTCTTTTGTAAATATTAAAAAAATAAAACTTTCAAGACTTTTATAAATGGTGCTCAGCTTCATCCCATAGTGAGGTGATAGTTTTATAGTTTGGCAATATTTAAATCATAAGGTTAAATATTTATAGTAAAGCAAAAGTTGTGAAGTAAAGTGATAGGTATGAAGTAAGGCATACAACTAGTAATGAGGCTAGAACTATGTAGTGAGGAATACTACTGATAGATATGCTGTATTTATGTAGCCAGTTAGTAAGGTGATAGTTTTTGTAGAAAAGCATGCTTAGGCAATAGCATTGAAAAATATTGGAAGTAAGGCAATATTTATATAGTAAAACGATAGTTAGGTTATAGGGCAATAGTTTTGTAGCAAGGCATTCTATTGTAGGAAGGCAATCATTATGTATTAAGAATAAATATAGGAAGCAAGGTATTGAAGATAAACCTAGATAACACTCTGTTTTAGACAACCAGTGCAGGCTTTTTTTTCCCTAAAATTTTTAATTAAAAAAATCTATGATAATTTCAACACAGTGTGTGTTTTTTAAGAGTTGAGTTTTAGACAGTTTTACACTACATATTTTATTTCCAAACTTCACAGGATCGCCTGAAACAAAAAGGCAGAGTAGCTGCAAACCTGAAACAAGAAGTGTCCATCGTCCAGTCTGCCCTCATTGGTGACATTGAGCTGACCTGGATCAAGGAACTTCTCGGGGCTAACTTCCAAGCCGAGCTAGACTGGCAATTGGAGACAGAGGCAGCCTTGGAGAAGTGTGGAGTCAACACTAAGATCTCAAATGATGGTAAGGGTTACTCTCAACTCAACAGCTAAGATGCTTTAAAATCTTGATTTTGGGCACACATTGATGATTTTCTAATAATCTTCCCCTGCAGCTCCCAGCAAGCACATTGAAGGTCTGTACAGTCGCTGGGAGAGTTCTCTGGGTGAAGCAAAGGATCTGAAGGCTCAGCTGGAAGCACAGGCCAAGGCACACAAGGAGGAGTTGCAGCAGAGGATCAAGGCTGCAGAGGAAGAAGCCCAGGGAAGGATACAGGATGCTGTCGAGAAGGCCAAACTAGAGGGTGCGTTCAAACAGAAAAAATGTGAAAAAAAAAAAAACAAAAACTACAGTTGTAGTCATCTCTATGGTGTAAACAGATGAGTATGGTGTTGGGGGTTATTAAAGGATTTAAAATACTAGGACAGAGTTGTAGCCATGTATAGAGTGTAAAAGAAATTAATTTGAATTGAAAGATTAATATTATTTGTTGGTTATCTAGAGTCGATGTGCACAAAGACCAATTGAGCTAAAATCAAGTGGGAACTGTAAAGACAGCCAGGCAAGAGGATAGGTGAAGATATATTAAGAGAAATAAAGCCTTGAAATAACCATTTTTTGGGGCCGATTCTACAAAGTAATTTGATCTAGACAAAGGAGAAGATACTTGACACAAGTCTAGTGTATTTTGGAACTGTAACTCTTATGGGTACAAAAAATGTAATGTGCAACAGAATACTCTTTGACTGACCAAGATTTCCATAAACTTTAAAAAGATACATTCTTATTTTGTAGTAATATTTGAAAAAAAAATCGAAAATTTTGTGGAAAACTTTATTTTTCCTTAATTCAAAATTAATCTGTTACTCTGCATTTGTATAAATTTTGAGATTTTTCTTTGCCCAGCAAGAAAGCTCAGTGGTAGGGCCTTGTTTTTTCAATTCAGGGGTAAAAGTCTAGGGTTACATACACCAAATTTTTAAACAATATATACAATACTCAACTTCAGACATAATAGGAATTATGAAAATAATTAATAGGATTATCTGCTCAAGATTTGTCATTGTAAGCACATTTGTAGCTTTAAAAAATGTAATTTTTATCAATACCAATTATGATAATAAACAATGTTAGTATTCTATGCTTTGCCTATTAGGTGAAGAAAAGTTGAATGCAGCAATAGATGAGATCAAGGCAGCTGAGACAGAGAAAAGGGAGAGTCTCTTGGAGGTAGAGAGAAGGAAGATAGAGGAACTACAAACATCTATAGAACAGCTGAGAGGGGTAAGTTCAATAGGGCTGTGGAAAAGAGAGGAGGGTTAAATAAAAAAAATTACTATCGATAGATCAGAGGAGGGTGTGGCTTGAGTTCAACAAGAGTTATTGACATCTGAGGAACAATTAAGAGTAAACAGCAATTCAACTGGATGGTGAGAGGGAGAAGAATTGTTACATAAAAGAGTTACAGACTTCTGTAGAACAATTGAGAAAGGTGATTTTAACAGTGCTATGGAAGCGAGAAGACAAATGAGAGATTATAGACATCCGTAGAATTGAGAGGGGCGACTTCAACAGGGCTAAGGAACTGAGAAGGAGGATTATATAAAAGAACTATGGGACACCTGTCGAACAGTTGAAAGGTTTGGCAGATGGCAAAGGGAGGATTGAATAAAAAGATTACTGACATCTATGGAATTCTGTGGGGGATAAATTCAACATGGCTAAAGAATTGAGAATAAGGATCAAAAGCAATAATTATAGGACATCTAAAGAATAGCTGAAGGGGTGATTTTGATAGGTTTGGAGAGGGGATTGGAGGTTTAAATAATAGAGTTACAGACGTCCATAAAGCTTCCGATTGAGGTGAGTTCAACAGGGCTGTGATTAAGTATAGTGTAGATCTGGCCCTTTTACTGTGAGGGAAAAGTTTCAGAGTCACTGTTTAAGATCCCCTAAGGAAGACTTTAGAGAAGATATTTTGACATCGGATAGTTGACAAATTGATGTAGCTCAGAAATGTGCAATATCATTAAGAGGAGGGAGCAGTGGGAAAAGCAGAGCAAAAAAGCACTGTAGAGTATAAAACACTTGAAAAAGGTAATACGATGCCATGAGTGAATGATGTGCTTAAATTTTACTCTCTTCTCATTCCTTCCCAGTCCCTGGCAGAACGTTCTAGTGAAGACCAGGCTCAGCTGGAGGAGGCTAAGCTGGCACTGAAGGAGGTTGAAGCTCTAAGGCTGCTGGAGAAGGACCTTAAAGAAAGGATCTTAGCCTTGGAGAAGGAGATAGAAGAGCAGGCAGGCAAGGTAAGATTAACTATACCTCAATAGTCTGTGAGCAGGGAGCAGAACTTGGCCAACATGAGAGAGGTTGATAGTTTGATTTTTTTGTGTAGGTTAAAAAAAGTTTTATCTTCCTCTCTGTACCCACCTACCATCAATTATAGATTAGCAAGGTCTGCTAAGAGTAGTTGAAAGTAAAGGCAACTATGGCAAGCGACTCTAAAGTGGTGCATGCTTAGAAAAATCAAGACTTTACTCCTGATTAGCCATCACTTGTTCATATTATGGAATTCACATTGCTGAAGTCAGTCATTGTTGCCAAATCAGTTGGCTGGCTCAGAATTCAGAATTCTTGTCTATTTGCTCCTTGTGAAAGTTTGAGGTTTTTTTTTTGTTTCCTTAACACTCACCAATTCAAAATAATGTTTTTGCAAAAAAGATTTCAGTTTTGCGAAAAACAGAACCAATGAATATGATAGATTCTTGGCCGTAGGCATCGTTGTGAGAGCTTAAAAATGCCTCTTAGCTGGGTTATGTAAATTTTCTAGTTAATTGCCCTCACTTTGAAGTGATGACTTTTTATAGTGAACAAAGATTGCCCACTCGGAAATTTATACTCTTTGCTGAATTATATACATTTCCTAGATTGGGATCGTTACTATGAGGCTGTGACTTTGTATAGTGTACATTTGCAGCTATTCGAAATGTCTTTAACAATTTGATACATTTTTGTGCTTCCATATTACCTTTTTCACCATGATTCCCTCATTTTTTAGACATAGGATATCAAATTAATGCTTTAGTTTCTCCTATTTTGCTCATCAAAACCTTTAACAATTTCATTCATTTTTGTGCTTCCATATTACCATTTTCACCATGATTCCCTCATTTTTTAGACATAGGATATCAAATTAATGCTTTAGTTTCTCCTGTTTTGCTCATCAACGTTTATGAAATTTTAATTATAATCCTGTTTAAAAGTAAAGAGTTATAACTCACATCCATTCTTGTTAAATGGAAAGAATACAATCTATTTTTTCTGAGGATTGTGGTGTAGCGAATCTGACCTTTACTTCATCAAATCTGTTTTCACCTGGTTGTGTGTGCATTAGCTAAGATGTAGAGAGAATAACTGTCCATTTCTACCAGCTCAATCTCTGCTCTTTCAGTTTGCCAGTGAGAAGAGCAGCATGGAGAGCCAGTACCAGGGAGATTTGAACCAGTACAAAGAGCAGGTCAGTCAACACTCGGTGACCATCTGCTCCATGGAGGAGCGCCTGGAAAAGCTCACCAAGAAGAACAAGGATCTGCAGGAGCAGCTTAGCAGTGAGTGGAATCTAAGTCTTCAAGCAATAGGGAATACAATTTCCACAGAAGTGATCTTTTTTTTTGAAAATCTTAATAAGATTTATAAAAAATCTGAAGTGGCACTTCAGTATTTCTGTATCCTCTATATATCACTCAAAGTTGTGACCTCAATAAAGTGTATTCTTTGTTAGTACAAATAAATAGATAAATAAATTTTTTAAAAATTATAAAAAGAATTAAAATTAAAGATTTATAGTAAGAATCTTCTGCCTGGGCATTAATTTTAACTATATCATAGACAAAATCTTATTTTTTAAATTCCAGAAGTAACATTTTCTCCAGATCTGAATTTTTTAAAGAAAACAATGAGATTAAAATGCCAGCAATGTCTATCAAAAGGACAATCACTCTGCATTTCACTTTAATTGCACTCTTTAGTTCTTTTAAAATCCTTGCTCCAAATAGGAATACCACTATTATTTGCTATAGAGTTGAAAAGTCTTCTCATTATGCACAATTTTAATATGGTTTCTACAAATCTTTATAAATCTGGAAGCCAAATCCAAACATTTTTTAGAAGAAACAATATCACTTTTTGTTCAAAAGTCTATTTGCTACATACACTCATTAGGACTTGTGTCAAGTTGAACATAAGTAAACAATAGTATTTAAATGAGAATCATTTTCAACATGTAATTCTGTTTATTGTAGTAATTATCAGTAGCAGAGATTCTGTCATTCAAATAAGTGAATATTTGAAAGGTCAACATTCAACATCCCTTAAATTTGCAGCAAAACTGAATCTTTTTCATACAATGATTTTTTTCACACCTTCATCTTAATTTGAAGTTTAGGTGTAAAAAAAAAAAAATATTTAATTGTGTGTATGAATTCTGGTTTTATTTATTTTTTTTTTTTCCTTGATTGGTTCCCTGACAATGGTTGAGATTGACTGATTTTTTAAATATGGATTTTTGTAGGCTTTTCAAACAAAAGATGACTTACAACAACCTCAATCACATTTTTTGCAACTTCTTTTGGACATAAATGTTTCTTCAGACCAGTCTGAACAAATAACATGATGCATGGAAAACTTAAGAGAAAAATAAATTTAAGTTTTTGTTTTGCCTCTTTAGTTAAAAATCTTGAATCTTGACAGAATCAAGATAATCCTTAACAGTTGTCACAATTGCAAAGCTCATAGAAAGGAGTTTCAAACTGTTTCAATTATTTAAAATTTATGAAATGCAACTTTAATTCAGACTAAAGATGTATATTTTAATTGAAAATGCCTCAAACAAAATATCTTACACCTTTTGGTTCAGTCTAATTATTTGAAAGGGCATGTTTCAGAAATATATGCTTATTTGGCTTTCTATGGTATTAAATTTTTAGAGCTGCGTTCAGAGAAATCTAAGCCTGCTCCCCCACCCAAGCCAAAGGTCATTGTTCAGAGGCCAAGAGAAGAGTTGGCAGCCTTGGAACACGTGGTCAATGCTCTCAGGTAAGAGTCAAGGATTGTTCGTGAATAATGAAATCAATCACCATAGTTTTCAGCCAAATTTAGTGAGGCAAAATGATAGCCTGATATCAAATGAGGCTTTCTTGTCCTGAGATAGGATTGATCATGGTAATTTGAGCCTAATAAGTTAAAAATAGCAGATTCTATTGGAAGATTTTGTAATCTTAATTTTTTAGAAGATAATCTACACTTTAAATGAATGTAATGGAAGTAAAGGAATCAGCTCATTGGCAATGTGAGTATAGCTCTTTCTTTTCCCCTCTCTTATTTCTTTTTGAGATTTTCTAGCTATTTCTTTTTTTTTTTTCTTCTCTGACTTTTTTTTTGTTTTGTTTTGTTATGTCAGCCTTTCATATTAATGAATCCTGAGTCTATTTTGCATATATGTATGATTCCTTTTTCTTTTCCTTGCAATAGTCAATTCATCGAAGCACAAAGTCTTTCCTCTCTTCTGTTCTGTTTCTTTTACATTCCAATTGGTGCCATCTCAGATTTAAAAAAAAGGAGAATCTTGACTTATTGGCTGTTATTTTTTCTCCTGTCAGGCAAGAGAACACAGTCCTGAAGAAGGAAATCCGTGACTCCCAGGATGTAATGATGGGCCTCAGGCGTGACCTGGCCGGGGCACAGGCCAGGTTGTCAGACACAGCTGGTGATGTCAGTGAGGCTCAGAAGCAGGAGATGGAACGCAACCGTGAGATTCTGGCCTCCAGAGCTGCTGAGCTCACAGAACTGCGCCAGCAGATGGCCAAGCTGACTAAGATCATTGACAACCAGAAGGAAGAGATTAAAGTTCTGGAAGGTGATCTCAGGTAGGTGTTAGGGTGTGAAGATCTCAGGTAGGTGCTAGGGTGGCAAGATCTCAGGTAGGTGCTAGGGTGGCAAGATCTCAGGTAGGTGCTAGGGTGGCAAGATCTCAGACGACTCGTCTCATTTTAGTTTCTACAAGTTGAATGCATAGTAAGTGCATTAAATGTAGTTCAGGTAAATAAGATAATATGGATACTGCTATGGGTTCTTTTAAACTCAATGCATGATCATGCATACTGCTGTAGATCTTAAACTAAGGCAAGCTTGATCTGAAATGTAAGGAAAGTGCTTTGCCCTGAAATCTAATTTTAAAACACTTTAGGTATAGAAATCAAAACTATGTCAAAATTTATGATCTAAAGATAGCTGTCTCAACCTGGAAAATTAATCAGCTGTCCAAGTTAGAAGTTTCTGGTTTGCAGTAGCTGAGCCAGTAGAATGCAGGATTACCTGCTCAAAATTGCTAGTTTGAATCTAAGTCTGAACTTAAAGGATTTATCTGCTTCTCTATGACAACTCAGTACCAATGGAATAGTTGCATTGCGTGTAAATATGGTGACCTTGCTTACATAACAAGGTGAAAATCACTAACATCAAAGTTAATTTGTCTGCAAACGAGGAGAGGGATTTGTTTAAGTACTTTGTTTCCTATTTGATTTTATTTCTTTCTTCTTTTTTTGCTTTATTATTCCTCTCTAGACTATAAATTGCATTTTGTAAAAAATGTGATGTAACTTGACTGAGTAAAAACCCTACAAAAAAATGGAGATGTTTGAGGAAAATATGCAAGAAAAATCAAAGCAAGTTACTTCAAACAATCTGAATACATGCTAAGTTTATTTTTAGATTTATGTATGTTATCATTTTTGTGTCCGCACAACTTTGGTTAGTTTCTAATGACTGTTTGCAGTCTTTTTGTATACTTAACCTACTACACCTAAAGGAAGTGTATGTAAGGCTCAAATGTAAATATGACAAATTGTTTTAAATAACACTGAGTTAGGGATATTGAGCTTAAACATCAGCAGTGCATATGTTTGGCCAGCAAAAGCTGCCATCTTACAGTATCAGATAAAAGTAAATTTTAAAATGACAGTTGAACGTGTACAAACAAAAAAAAAAATCACTCCACAGCAAGGAGAAGACAATCTCTGCTAAATTCCAAGCTGGACTGGAAGACAGAGACCACAAGCTGAGAATGTTGGAGGATGAACTTCAGAGGGAGAAAGAGGAGCAGAAGAAGCAACTGGATATTATAGACCAAGAGGTGGGTAAAGCATAAAACATCTCTGAGCATCTGTCATGTCTCTAAACATCCTCTTATAAGAATTTATAATGTCCATGGAATAATGTTGGTTATGCAAAGGAAACTACATCGAGAATTATTTGATTGCTAGATGATAGCCCCTTGATGTGTATAAAATTGTTAGCGAATTTAGAAGCCATAAAAACGTGACCAATGGGACTTTCCTCTTATATTAAAAGGCCCAGATTTACAGTGACTGCTGCTGCTGCTTTTTTTTTTTTTTTTTAAACAGATCTACAATGTAAAATAATTTCACTTCCAATTGTTTATCACTGAAAAAAGGTCATGAACAAATTCAGTGTGATTAGTGAGACAGAACCATCATAGTCTAGCAATTGCAGTCCTGCCGAAACACTTAAATTTGTGTCTGCAACCATTGTCCGATTTGATGTCACTGAAAATGTGTTGCTAGCCTTGACAATTGCTAGCAGAGTGACTGTAAAAAAATTGAATTCATAACAATGCAAAGGTTTATTTCTGGGCTATATAAGTTACTTTTAGCTCTGAAGTGTTTCTCTTTCTGAGGCACAGACTACAAACCTAAATCCTACCATGGATGTTGAATGTTAGATCTAGATCTAGACCTTGGTAAAAATACAGGCCTCGTAGAATGGAATGTGCAATTTTATGAGGTGGCATCACAGGAAAACAATGACAAAACATAGCCTGGCAAGTTTAGTGCTAAGATATTTTAAAATTGTCCAACGGTAATTTTTAGAAATAAATTAAAGCAATGATACTCTTTATAGTTTAACCTTTAAGACGAATTTTTCAATAGGGAAAGCATTCATGTATTTTCTAGCAGTTTTTTTTTTCAAAATATATTTTATAGCAAGGACAATTTTTGCATCGGAGCTGGTTTTCCTTCCTTTTTTTTTTTCTTTAACTGATCCCACGTGCAATGAATCATAAGCTATGATGCTGTTCAAAGTAATAGAGCCCGGGATAAATGGCTTGCGTGTAAGGGAGATAAAGGATTACAAGATACAAAAAAAGTAAAAAGGCAAAGAACAAATGTTCTTTCTATATGGGAAAATCATTGTAATAAATATAATTGCATGGCTGGCTTCATGTGCTCTTGAACCACATGAGTTGGAAAGGCTAATTGTATTTTTTCTTTTTCTCTGCCCAGGGTCGCATCACCAGTGAACTGACTAGTCTTGGTGCTGCATGCCGTGGAGAACGACATGGGCAGATCATTGCTCGGCAGAGAGAGGCTCTGGCTGAGCTTAGGTCTAAGGTCAAAGCACTGGAACAGTCAAGGCCACCATGTGAGTATAAAAACATATATCTGTATTTTATAGAAAGGAAAAAAAAAACTGCATAAGTATTGTGAAAACTTAGGGGTGTAAAATAATTTGTTTAAAAAGAGAAAAGGAAAATGATGATTAGATTGTTTATTTCAAAAGCGCAAATTCATTGAATAAATTGAATAAGGTGCAGTCAGTGCGAGGAAAATGTAGGAATCATAACTGGATTAAGATCCTCAAACGGGAAAAGCTTTTAAAGCTTAAAAAAAGACTGTTAATATCACACTGATGATGAATGTTGAATATCACACTGATGATGAATGGTGAATATCACACTGATGATGAATGTTTTATATCATCACTGATGATGAATGGTTACCTCTACATCTGGGCTAAGTCTCTCATATCTGTATTGTTTTTTTATTTTTTTATAAAGTTTACTGTATGAAAGTTGGGAATCTTTTTGTGGGTTGAAATATGCAGAACTTTTGAAGTTTTTGAAGATTGTTAAGTATCACACCATGCAAGTGAAGAAATTCACCAACAAACCTGATGCAGCTCATTTACTCTGTAAATTGTCAATACTTCTTGGATCTTATACTGGACTACAAGCTCAATCTTTTTTAGTTCATGGAAATATCCATAATACCCATGGGTGATTAATTGTGTTTGTTTTGCTTTGTAGAATTACAAGTCAGAGTTTAACTATGTAGTAAATAATATAAGCAACACAATTTTACTGTTTCATGACAAAAAACCCCCCAACCCATTAATGATGAGCATTAGAGCTGTTTTAATCATTCTTTGGTTTTGTTTATTTATTGATTTGTTTTTTCGGGGACAAGGTAACATTTTAGGTGATTTTAGTGTCTGTTGAGATACTTGATGTTGTAAACATTTTTTTCCAGTATATTTTACAGATACTTTTCACTACTCTAGCCTCACCACCACATCCTTCCCTTGTTGCTGTCAAATCTGGGGTGCAGTGGTTTGTTTTTTTTTTCCATTCAAAATAATATTTTGTTTGGTATCACTTTGTCATGAACTTGCTTCTTAAGATGTATGATGAACTTGTCAGAGCTTAACAAAATATGTGGAGACCATTTAACCCCTATTAAAGAATGTTTAGACAGGAAAAGTGTTTAAAAAATGAAGTCAACATTCTCTACCTCAATATTTTTAACTGAAAGTTTCATTATTACATTAACTTAACTCTGTTCAATTGAGGCTGTTGAAAAGCTGACAAACACATTGGTTTTAAGAAGCAAACTCAAATATGTGTATTTTCTGATACACAGGTCATTTGCCCCTGTTGCAATCATCATGCCTTTGTGTTTCCATTTGAAACTGGAGAATGCATGTTTCCAAAGGCAGAAATCAATTATATTTTCCCATTGTTTTCATTCTACTATGTACTAGTTATTTGATCAGAAGTGTATTCAAGTGATTTTTTTTTTTTAGAATGACGTGAATTCTTTGTGTTGTTTGCTTGTATAAGGGCTTACTCTTGCTTGTAGCAATGGTGAGAGATTGGCTATTGATGGTGTTATACTGTGATTCAACTGCTTTCTCAAGTGCTTGTGTGCTATGAACTTGCATGGTCAAATCTAAAACAGGATATCAAAACCTAGGCTTTGTGACCGCTTTCTCAAGTGCTTGTGTGCTATGAACTTGCATGGTCAAATCTAAAACAGGATATCAAAACCTAGGCTTTGTGACCGTTTTGTCTTTCACTGAAAGATTTCTATGTTGTGTTCTGAGACAACAAATTCTATAAAGATAATATTATGTCTAATCATTGAATTTGAAGATTTTCAGGCCAAGAACCATTTTGAATTGATAAAATGTGAATGCAGATGTAATAAAATTTATGGATTAAATAGCAAAGTACATAATTATTGCAAAATTCGTAAGATTTATCAGTGTCATTTCCCACCCAAACCCACCAATAAAAAAAAATAAAAAAAAAAGAAATAGCATTGTTTTGAGCTGAACCCAAAAATTAACAAATAAATGCCATTATTTTTCATGAAATTTTGATAGAATATGTTATACTTGGAGAAGCTTTATGCAAGTTAAATGTTTGATCCTTTTGGGAAAAAGTTTAAAGAAACCATGTGTATTTTATATGGAGATGTGCATGACGTTTTTAATTGTTTCACTTCATGAATCATAACAAATTATCATTTGAAAACCTTTCATATTTTTCAACTGTTTGAAAATTTAGTTTGATTGGCAATTTTTGAAAAATTAATGTTAAACATAGAAAATAACTTGAATTCGAAAATTTCCACTCGAGTGAGTAATATAAATTCTAAAACAGAAATCCATAAAAGAGACAAAAAAATCACAGAATTGCCAAATCAAAAAGACTTAGTTATTGTGATGTATCACAAATCTACTCATTTCACAATTTTACATGTGTTTATATATATATATATATATATATATATATATATATGTACATTACATTAAGGCAAACCTTGCTCGTGCTCATAATATACTTTATAGGAAGTGGTCAGCATAGCTCTGTCCAGACTATCAAAAGAGCAGTTTTGAAGACTAATCAATGGGCAAAAAACAGTGCCAGTCTGCTGAGGAAATTGCCAGAAATAGGGCTCTGTGCAGAGAAAATAAAGAATGGTATAAATTATGAAACAAAATATGAGTTTTAATTACAATACAGTGAAATCGACCACTCATTTTTTCCATCCTCACACAAACAATTTTGTGCTTTACTTTACACACTTTTTCTATCTTTGTCTGTGCCTTGTAGTGCCTACCCAAGACCAAGCCCTGCAGCAGGTTGTCCAGCTGAAGAAAGAGCTGGCTGAGATGCGTGTCTCCCAGGCAATGGCTGAGGACCGAGTGTTGGCAGAGGCGGCGGGTTCAGCTCTGGACAGGGAAGTTGGCCGGGCTCGTGGTCTCATCACCCCAGCCAATGTTGAGGCTGACATGGAGCGCAGTGCTCACAGGGAGACTATGGATGCCTTGGAGTGTAGTGAAGCATCGGTTTGTACAACTTAGTGCTACTTCAAAGAGAAAAAAAGAAATAGAGTTGTAAAAATTAAAAACCTCTCTGTTATGAAACCACTTTGAGAAGCCATAGTCTTGACACAGACATTGGCTTTATCATATAATAGGTTTTAAAAAATGAATTTAGCATCAGTACCTGCATATAGAATTAAGTGAAGTCACTGCAGTTCAAATCGTGGATGAAGCTGAGAAACAAAAATTATTTTGAATCATGACTGAAATTTTTAATTTCGTAGTTAAGCAAGTGTTTTTTTTACCGGTTTTAACTTGCTACATTTTTTGAAGACCATTTGGAAATATAAACACTTGTTTTTCCAGTAACTTAAATTGCTTATCTGTAACTGTTTTTTTTTTTCCTAACCTTTTTTTATCAACTTTCCTAGAAGTTGATCACATTTGGAGCCTCTGTTTTTATAATGTTCACTTAATATCAAATTCAAGCATCCCAAAGCAGTTTAGATATCACTGAAGAGTATGTATTTTTACACACCACACAAAACCCTCTTTATGTCACTTCATGTACTTAGAAAAGGTATATTTGAACATGTTGGATTTTTTCTACTTACAGGTGTTTTTTTTTATTTTTTTTTGTTTTTGTTTTTGTTTTTTTTTTATTAAATACAGTAGCCTTTTGTCTTGCCATCTGCATTTCATTTTCTTGTTTTTTTTATCCCATTAAAAAAAAGTTTTTCTGTAACTGATGCAATAATGTTGACAGGCATACATATTTTTTTTAACTTGTGATGATTTTCAGTTCTTGACTCTACTAAGAGCGATGGCTGCCTCCCTAGACCTGGAGGAGATAGAAGGTTTGCGACCCATGGCGCACATTCCAAAGGACGAGCGAGAGAAGCTAGTGGAGATCAGAGAGAGGGCATGTCAGCTGTTGGCCAATAGGATACAGGTGTGTACGAAGGCTCGCAAGATCGTTGCATGTTAAGGGCTTTGTGATTTGTCAATGGATGTAACACTGATGAAAGCATTTTATGTTTCTTATTGTGTAGTTCCAATATAATACCAGCCTTTTCATTTTCATTTTGACATTGAAGGTATGTCTCTTGAAAGCTGTATTCATAAATCCTTCTGCAATCTATATCATGTGGCATATGCGTAATTTTACATTTGAACAGAATTTCACATTACTGTCTTTATGTTTAATAGCTGTCCAGGAACAGCATGACATACATGATGAGTTTCATTAATTATCGAAACAAAACAGAAAAATCTAGCTAGCATTCTACACTTTCTGTACTAAAGAGCTTCTTTTGTGTACATTTAGGTTCACGCTTGAAATGGATAAATGTTTAAAGATTTTGTAATTGTGTGCATACCACTAGAAGTAGAGGAGAATTTTCAACCTCTGTTATGTTCATGTATGTATTTGCAGGTTCTGAAGGAGAGAGTAGCTCGCAAGGATGAGTTGTTGATGGGATATGAACAGGATCTAGCTAAACTTAGGTGAGAGAGTGAAAGAAAGAAAGAAAGAGTTTGATGAGAGTGAGAGATATAAGAGTAGGAAAACGGAGAAAGAATAAGAGACAGGGAGAGAGATACAGTGAGAAAAGAGAGAGAGAGAGAGAGAGAGAGAGAGAGAGAGAGAGAGAGAGAGAGAGAGAGAGAGACAGAGAGAGAGAGAGGGATTGAGAGAAAAGGAAAGAGAATAAGAGCAAGATGAGAGAGTGCAGGTGACGAGAAAGAGAAAGAAAGAGTGAGAAGAGAGAAATAGTGTGAGATAAAGGAGAAAGAGAGAGAGAACAACACTAAAGAGACTCAGAGAAAGAGCAGCAGCATCTCAGTTTTTGTATCAGACTGAGACTTTTTTCTATAAATTTGTTTGATATATAATTGTGTTCATGGTTTGGACAATTGAGTTTTTCAAAGAAGATAGTGATTCTTACGACAAGCTTTTAGAAAAATAGGTAGTTATGGAATTGCACAATATCGTAGGAGATTATATCTTTAAACAGGTGATTCATAATTATGGCTCATGCTTGAATGCAACTGTATCAAAAAAAGCTTGGTAAAACTAAGCTTTACACCTTAATGACAAGTATAATTTAGTTTGCTTCTACAATTGAATTAATTAACTGTTGCGTGTGTTTGTGGTTTTTTGTTTTTTTTTTGTTTAGACATTCACAAGAACTTGCTCAAGCCAAGTCACAGCAAGTGGAAACTTTAGCTGTAAGTTGTTTGTCAAAGGCCTTCATAGCCATTTTATTTTATTTTATTATAGACTCTTTCAACTATTTCTTCATCCAGCTCATAAATTATCTTTATGTTTTAGTTCAACTTAGAAAAGTAACTTAGTATTACTGAAAATTCTCATAAAATGCAATTTTTTTGTTAAATAACAAAACTTGCATTTTGAGCTCCTTTCTGTTTCGCCAAATGTGTAGCGATCAGACAAAATGAGTGGAATTGCAGGTCTACACCACTCAGGTTAACTTAAAATGTTAGAGTAAAGGAGTAAATATTTTCAATGCTTTATGCACAGCCAACCTTTTGCATGTCTATTGAAAGTTTTCCACACAGAGAGGTGAGTAGTTTTCCTCCCTCTAAACAATAGTTTTCATTTAAAGTCAGTCATGCATAACCACAACTTGACAGATTTAGAGACCAAGAGCCTCAACCTTGATTAGGTGGATTTTGCAAAGACCATTGCTCTAATTGATTCAGGCCAATGGTAATGTATTAAAATAAGAAATAAAAAACCCAGACTGTTTTAATGTAAAAAATGTTCTGCTTACTTTCTTTTGTTTACACTTTTGCAAAGAGTAATGATTACTTTCTTTAGGACTGGTGATCATAGTTGCTGATTTGCCAGTATATTTGTGTAACCCTTGCCTTATAATTCTCATGTCCTATTATGCACTATTGCACCATCGGCACTTCGGCTGATAGAGTAGGCAGTTATCATCTTTTTTTTTTCGTTTAGCTTTCATACACCTTAAGTTATCATCTGTATCATTTATATTTATTTGGGGGTGGGGGATAAGGGGTTTGAGGTCTGGTGGCTTGATTCCTCTCAATAAACCATAAATGCTCTCATTTTCTCTTTGGGATCAAAATGTGAGTTTGCAAGGAATGAATTATAGCATTTCTAACGCTTGAATGGTTTCATAGAGAGCATAATTTTACGGCCTGATTGGGAAAGCTATAAGATAGGAAAACGCAGCAAAATTCAGCTGGCACAACGTTTTAGCCTTGATGGTGTTAAAAAACAGTAAAATGAACACTCACAAAAACAGGCTTCTTAGAAGAGTGACTGTATTGTCATTTCTGAAATTTTATGCTATATTTTTCCTGATCTCTTACTTCAAATGTGGCGAGCAATGTCCTTTTGCATGAGTTTCAGATGGCTATTAAGGCCCTAGGTTGAGGAAGGCTTCAAAGGCCAAAGATCCTCTTGATTGGCTATACAAACAAATTAACAAAGTTAACTAGTGTCCATATTGTATAGCCAACTTTCTAGCTAATAACATATTCCTGTCTGTGAATCCAATGAAGTATCTGAGACAAAAAAAATTGGTGATGTCAAAGCTTATGCCACTTTAAAAAAGGGAAAAATTATAGTATCTTTTTTTGAAAAAAGAAATGAGCTGTAGAAGCCTAGAGGCAAAACATTTTTATGCACATTCTAGATCTTATGTTTTTGTTAGAGAAAGTTGATGTATCAAAAAAAAAAAAAAAGCTAAAGAGAGAAACAACTGCCTTGATGAAGTTCATACCTGCATCTCCCTTTCATACACTCCACTATATTTCAAAGGTATGGTGTCTTCTCTAAACTAAAAATATAAAAGACCTATTCAATTAGGCTAAGATTTGGTAAAAAATGAAGGTGAGGAAAGTCTACAAGAAGTTTCAGAAGGCAAGTCCTCAGAAAGCTACAGGAATGTGTTTAGGTGACTAAAAAGTCAGTCCAAAGGAGATTCTACAGAGAGTATGTTGGCATGAGGAATTTTTTAGTCAACATAGAACGGAAGCCTTGGAACTTAATACACATACTGATATATTTAGAATATTTATAAAAGAATTGTTGAAATAAGTTGAGTGCATATATTTATGCTCAGCTGAAAGTGTAAAATTTGTTTTTGCTGCATGCTTATATTTTAAGTACAATATAACTTTCTATAGATTCTGATCTCTCATGAATATTTATATATCTTTTTCTTATCTGCTTGTTCTATCATTTACCCATCAATTCTAAGGGAATTAAAAAAAACATATAGCTTGCCTGTGATGATATCTCTAAAGCTTTATAGATCCATGTAATCCTCATTTCTTGCTGTGTAAATATTTTGCTGTTTGCATTGTACTGTCCCACAAATAATCAGACACTCTGTTTCTATCTTTGTCATCTGCAGAATGACATTAGGAGCCGTTCAGAAGAATCAGAATACCTCCGAGAATCTCTCAACCGAACACGTGATCGTCTCAACCAAGAAAAGCGCCTCAATACCGCCATCAAGACAAAAAAGGTGAAGGCTGCATTTTTGCTTTTCTTGCTTTGTGAACCCTTAAGAGTTATGAGCGTAATAAAATAGTGTTCCCACCTTTTCTGTAGCCTTTAAAACGAGAAGTAAGCAACTTCAGCGCAAAGTAGAATCGCTTGTTCAAAATGCTCACACATTTTTGCACTTATCTCAAAAGGACTCACCGTCATTTTTCATCTTTTGTACAAAAATGCTAGTAAGAAAAAAAAAAGTTCATGTTTTTTCTTTCTTTTGGCATATACAACAACAAAAATAATGCCAAAAGCCATGACTCTCTGTCTCTGTCCTTTAATTTTTTCATGCAATTGCAAGGGAAGCAAGTGCTGTGATGATTGAAAAAAGAAATTCTAGTTTATGAATGAAGATTAAAAAAACTTAAGGAGGCGTTTAACAAAAATAAGATGTCAATCAGGTTTTAAAGCTGCATTTTTTTTTTCAGTAATTAACTTTAAAATGAGGTGAAATGAAAAAAAAAAAAACACCACAAAATAGCATGATGCTGAAGTTCACACCCGTTTTGATTATGTTGTTTAAGAACATATTTTCCTGTCCTTGAGAGAAAAATTACCTTGAGTAAGCAGAAGTTATTGATTTTATGAGATAAAAACTCAGCTGTGAAGCAATTACAATGAACACCATGTTGTTTTATACTTTTTTTAACTGAACATTTCTCATTTTCTTGTTCTTCTTTGTGGCAATGTCAATCTTTTTTATTTTTTGATTTATCCATCTATACTATTTTTATGTAACTTTCTTTACATTTTCATTGTAATCCTTTGCTGCTTTAAAGTTTTGTTTCCCAAATTTTTCTTTTTTAGAATTTTATTAATGTGCTTGAATAGGTGTGGGTTTTCTTCTGGTGTTTTTATTACTATTATTTTTGTTATTATTTTTTTTTATTGTTAATCAGTTTTAAAGTAGTTGGTTTTTAAAGGAAAAAAAATCTCAGTTTTCAACATTGATGAAACAATATCAATGAAAGTCTTTGTGCAGCAAGGTAAACCGATTTTCATATTTTGAAAAGTCTATTATTTCCTGACACAATTCTCATCCAGACCCTTACAATTTTTTTTTTTTCAATATGTTTGTGCAGACATTCCATCTTGAGAATGAAAGCAATCATCTTTCAAACAAGAATTACCGCGGCCACCATTGTCCCATTGAAGATCCAAAGGTAAAGTGCACATTATCTGACCTGTCTATATGTGAGGGTCACTTGCCTGTAATCTCCCAACACAATATAAAGCAATATATTTACAAATGGTTGAGAATATTTTAATTGCAAGCTCAAATTTCATCTGATTAATACTCTCTGTCTTTATTTGATTGCAGGGTATGATGTATGTATCTGTTATTGTGATAAGGAATAATGAATAAAAATTATATCTTTATTAAGATGGCTAAAGAAGTGTTGGTTTTTCTCAGGGATCACTATTAATTATTTTCTTTGAGGAGAGGAAGTGTTTTTTAAAAAAAAAGGGCAATACTGTTTTTCAACATTATAAGTCAATATATTCAACCAAGGAAATGAAAAAAAGTTCTTTATTTTTCAATGAAAAGAACATTTTAACAAGGAATTAATGAAATTATGAATTTTTTATTTTTCAAGGCAACTGTGAGAGAGAGACGACAAAAAGATCTCATTAGACGCAAAAACTATGAGATCCGGACTTTGAAAGGAGATCTTTGTGACACAGAGAAGGAGTTATATGAGAGGGAGAAAAAGCTTGTTTCGCTGCAGACTTCGCTGGTGAGTTTGTGTAGCAAAGTTTTGTTTGTTTGTTAGAGCATTTAGGTCATTTGTCCACTAAAAATATCTAGCTTTCAGACCCTGAGGAGGCAGGGGCTTTTTGACAGGCTTGAACTTAAACCCCTTGCAGAAAGGTCATTTTGATATCAATTAGGATTTGTCAGCTGTTGTGTCACGAATGCCCCAAAGTAAAGAAGAGGAGTTTTAGGAAACACACACAGAGAGGACATTTTCCTTAAAAAACTGCTGTGAATGTCACGCTTTCCTTTGGGAGTTATAAAGAGTATCAAATCTTTGAAAACCAATGTATGTTTATGTTTGCTCACTCAATGTTAAGTGAGAAATTTTCTTTCAATGAATTTCTCCCAGTAGGATTTTCAAATGTTTCTGTACTTTGATATATTCTCCTAGCAATTAAAAAATAAATCCTTTCACAAGTATTTGTGATTTAAAGGAAATAGCAATTTGAAAAACTAATTACTTTGTCAGAAATATTTGAAAAAAAAAGCACAAAAAAAACCAAACCATATGTATGAATTTTTTTCTTAATTTATGTTTGCATAGTATTTTTCAAAAATGCTGTATTCTCCTATTTTTCTTTTATTACTCTTCCCAGGGCTTGGACAGACCAGTAGAAGTTATTGAGTAGTTCAAACAGTTTTCAAGTATTTTATTAGTTTGCCATGACTTCAGTGCTGAGTACTGCCATGATGATGATATCTAGAAACACATTAGCTTGTGCTGCAACACGGCTGACACGGTTACAACACGCTCAGTTAAATTAATATATAACAACTTTCTTGTGACACCCTAAAATCAAGCAAAATATGCCTATAGTGCATCATATGATTTCCAGATGTAGGCTCCAGGAATAGGATAATTACCATGATGCATTCTTCAAAGTCACTTCATCTCCACATTTCGGATTAAAAAATAAAACTAGAAGGAAAAATCCTTCAGGAAGTTAAATTCATGCTTGTAACTCCTGCCACTATTGCGACCACCTGAAGGGGAAAAAAATTACAGAATAATTCAGCAATTCTAGGATTATTTAAGTTAGATTTTTTTGTGAAAGAATCTATTTATTGATTTCCATTTAAAATACAATTATTACTATTTGAATCTTTGTTTTATAATAAATGTTTTACTTATCATATAATGTCATTCATTTTAAGCATCCTTGATTTTCTAGGAGTATTTTCTATGCTTTTATATGTTTTGTATTACTTGCTTTTCTTTTTTTTAACACAGCAATTCCATACTTTAAGCACTATAGCTATCATTTCTTGCAAGATGCAGTACATTGCTTCATAAGGATTTTGAAATTCTCACTCTCGTTCATTCTTTCTAGTCTTAAGTAAATTAAATGTTTAATTCAGATTATGTTCCCTAGGCCTTTGTTGAATCTTATAGGGGAAATAAATGATATTATTAGTAACATCAAAGAAAAGTACATTTTTTTAATATTCAGAACCATCCTATGTGATTTGGATTATTTCTTTGGCTAAATATGAACAATGTTTCAACCAACTGGTGGATTGTTATGACTGATGAATTTTTTGGCATTTAATAGTTTTTCTTAATGAGTAAAAATTCATTGAAAAGAATTTATCCAACTAAATTTTTTTGGCTATGTATCTTTTTTCAGCCAAGTCAGCTACTCATTTCAGGAACATTTCAAATTTTTGTGATTTAATGAAGCATTACATGTTCTTTTTCCACTTATGATTACAATTGTATGGACAATCGAATCTGAAGCAATTTTTCAAAATATATTTTAGATCATAAAAGATTTCATTTACATGCATCAATCAACTTTTGGAAGCTCTTATTTAGGAGAAGAAAGGACTTGAGTAAATGTTTAAATCAATTTGGGAAAGTCAGGTACAATTTTTAGTTGACGTGGTAAAGCTAGAAAATGTAAGTCTGTATGATTATCTTTTATATTGTAACTGTTTCTTTACTTGTTTGGTGCATTTTGCCTTGCCCCAGTAACTCTTTTCATTTATGTTCATTTTTGTTTAAAAAAGTCTTTGGTTTTCCTTCAAAATTTAAAAGCCTTGAAGTCACTGCAGTGAGATTTGATTGTCTTGCAAAGAACATTGATTTGAGAAGCATCTGGTAAGCTGTTTAAGAAGCACAGCAGATTCATTAAAATAGAAATCTGATTTACAAACTGTCTCATTTTCACCTTCTTGAATGGTTTATGTGTCTGTTTTAATGTAAGTGTAGGCTATAGCATTTTTTTTTTTTTATCGTGTGAAAGACAAAGAAAAGAACTTCTTTATCATACCAAGCCCCCCATTGTAAAGTGTTACGTAAAATTTACATTCATGTGATATTTAATTTTAATGTCAGTTATTCATTTTGCATGTTACTGATTCATAAATAAGTCTTGAGATGTGATTTTAGGTACAGTTTCAAACGTTAAATTACGCTGAGATTGATATGAATATGTGGATAGATTGAGTGATATGCTTACATGTTATAAAAGAATCGAGCATGACTTGACAAACATTTATGATTTTATTTATATCTTCATAACCAATTCTTCCACAATTCGTCTCATGATGTGGAAACTCTTTGCATTTTTTTCAGTTCTGATTTCCGTCCATAGTTATAGGGCTAACAGATGAATGCAACTTATTTGTTGAAGACAAAAAAATAGTTTAACTGTAAAAAGATTTTATCAGTTCAAATTTTATGAAAATTGTCTATGATTTGTTTTACATTTGTATTGGATATGATCATTATGGTTTTTCCAGTGGGCTTGAAATGAACATAAAGTTTATACATTTTAATT
>BLXT01007037.1:880815-890815 GCA_019648995.1 Plakobranchus ocellatus | reverse complement strand
ATGATGAAAATAATAAAGCTTATAAAAAGAGTACTGATTTTTTGTACTGTTATGTTAGAATCGTCTACATTTAATTCGTTTCAAACATTGATGGAATCCCTTATATAATTAGGTATTCAGATAAGTGCTGTTCAAAACCAAATATGTCTATTTTTGTTGTTTTGAGAAAAATATTATTCATATTTAGTAACCCAAGATATGTCTAATTATTTATTTAAAATGTAAGTCAGATGTGAAGAGACGTTTCAGATTATCCAGTTGTGGTCAAGAAAAAACATATCACTTTGACCCAAGAATGTTAATGTGTGGCATTTTGTCTTCTTGTATAAAAAAACAAAAAACCAGAAATGGTTATAGTTATAGCAGATCTAGCAATTTACGTCACCCCCTCATAAAGGTAATTTTCCATACATAGAGAGATTTAGAGAAAAACAAGTAGAGTTATGCCTCTGAAAGGACTATAAATCTTATTTCCTTCTAGGGCATACATTCAGATGCATTGTGTAATTCACAGATTCCGATTCTTTGATTCTTTTATTCCGATACATTATTTTAGTACTTTTTTATTTATCAATTCATGGTTGACAGTCCTCTCAGTAACTTTTCAGTTCATGCGGGGACTATAATGAATCCTGCTGCTCAAAGCTTCATTTAGAAAAACTTAATTTTCGATGCAGAGCGCTTACTTATAAATACTAACTCAATCATAAAAGTATTTCGAAAAAAACAGTAAATGCAGAATGAATCATATTCATAAAGCTAAACTCAATTATTAATGTAAAATATATTTCTAAGTTTATTGTAACGTTAGATACATATAGCTCAGTCTTATACTTGCATTTGAGGTTTGAGAGTTTGTTTGATATGACTATGCATTCCTTTTTTTTTCACATTTAGAGACAGGCCCATTCTTTTACTCTCTGAAACAATACTATCTAAAAGTTTTTAAAGTTGTTCACCAGATTCTCCCACTAAAACTGTGTCATCTGCATACCTTAGATTTTACAGATTTTCTCCATTTACTTTTAGGCTACAAGTTAATGGCCTCTAAATCCCTCAAGACCTCTCCACCATAATTATAGGTTCAAAAGATCAGGAGACTTTATAACATCCTTGCCTCACATTTCTTTTGGTGGATTTGAAATAATTGTGTTCTCTTTCAATTCTTACAGCTGCAGTTTCATCTCAGTATAGATTCCTTGAGTACTTTCAGATCTTTACCTTTTTTTTTTGTCCAAGGCCCTCGAATACTCAATGAAGCAGAGATGGAAGTCTCTTTTACAATTCTATACACCTTTTTAGAAGCCTTGATTAAGTAAATGATATATTGCGCTCCAATTTCTTTATCAGGCACAAAAACAAACTGTGGTTGTGAAATTCCTGGTCTCAAGAGCCTAAGGTCTTATTACTCAGACTAAAATAAGTGAAACTTAAGCTAGGGCAAGACAGGCTATAGGCACTGTAGATGTAGAGTCATTTGAGAGAAAATGAGGATACCAAACAGATAAACTTACTTTACCCTCTTCGAAGATTCATATCTGTACTTCTCTATGGTATTAAGTGATTTTTCATCAGCGATATAATGCTTATTTCTAAATTAATTTGAATTAATTTAAAAGTAGTATCTCAGAAAGGCCGTTTGGGTATAATTCTTATTTTCATGCTCACTATTTGGTTTAATAGAAGAATAGCATGATATGATAACATCAGCTTTTACTTAGGACTTCACGCTTCACACCTAAGTTTTTAACAACGAATCTAAAAATCCAACATCTCTGCGATATTGTTTTTTGTTAAGTATGAATCAAAGAGGGTCCCATATAACACTTTCATGGTGGTTGGATCACAAAAAAATGAGCGTTATATACGTAATCTTCGTTAAATTTAAATACAATTTGGTACTCAACATGGTGTAATTTTCTAATAATAAATTTTAAAAAAATATGGTTACTCCCACCTATTCGCTTAATGATATTGGAATTGATTGTCAAAAAGAGATGGTGATTTTTGGAAACGCAGTAAAGTATGTTCAAGTTAAGAATCATATATCAGCGTGACGAAAATCTCGCGATTTAAACTCTCAGCCTAAAGTGAAGACCGGCGATGGGAAATTGAGCAATGGCAATAATGAGGTGAGCAGTTGAGATTTAGATCTATGTTCATCTGCAGATCCAGATTTAGTTAAAACGCGCGATCGTCAAGCGAGCTGAGAAAGTGCTGTGTGTCTCTCCTCCAAACTAACTGTCTTTACAATCCTCAAAAAGTCCTTAGAGAAAAATCCCGTAATCTTATGAAAAGATTAGTATAATGCAAAATTAAGTTCCCGCTACCCACTTTAACAATGTTATTAGCAATTACTTATTTACCGGAAAATTTTTCGAAATATGGTGAAATGAAACAAATTATACGATTGTTCATTTTCAAAAGAGAAAAAGATTTTTATTTCAAAAGAAGCTCGCACTCAGTGTAGAAACAAAGTTCAGTTCCAAAATGACTATATTTGCAACAGTGCTGTATTAAATCCTATAAGATTGTCAAGATACACAATCATGCTTTTACTACAGACGCGTTATAGAGCACGAAAGCTCACGCCCTTAAAGTTTGCGTAACAAACCACATCGGCGATGTTTTAATTACAAATCGGCGAGATTTGACCAAAGTTTAGCGAAAACCGCGGCGCGCAATTCCTTCGAAAATAACAATGAGAATTAGCTTCCTCAGAGCAACATGTGAGTTGGGGATGCAGTTTCAATGCAAACAAATAATGAAGTTCGAGTCTGCTTTAAAAGGCACAACAAATTATGATGAGAACTCTGATTGCTTCAAAAGCTGCGCATCCACAAGTAATATGATATTCTGAAGAGAGCTAATTATTTAGTGGTATAGAGAGAGGCAAACAAAGACATTTTTTCCTTTGTATCATATACAGAGAATGTTTACTGTTTACTTTGGTTATTTCTGGCTGATTCTCGCCCTCTCCAAGCCTGGCCCTGGTGACAGCTACAACATGCAACAGAGTAGATCCCTGCAGATTTTAGGGCGATGTTTGAAGCTTTAAGCCACCCAACCCCTAGATAATGTTTTTCCTGAGGTCGACACTTTATATTAGGTACTCATGCAAAATAATTTAAAACGCATTATTTACAATTGACTATAAAATCGCTGGAAAAAAAACACAATAATTTTAACCGAAAAAAGAGTGTACTTACCGTATCGATACTTTTCACAATTTTTGAGAAAATTTGGCTATGGACGGTAAATCAAATCTTTTTATTGCTTGAAACACAATTTATTTAATCATTTTTTATAGCGCTAACTTGATCAGTAGTCTGTAAAAAAATCTGCGCGAAAATTCAGTGAGAGTGAATAAATCAATCTTTTTCTAGAATATTTCAACAGCAAGTCTCTTTACTCTCAGAGTCAAGTTTCAAAGAAGACTGCAGATTTTCTTATATATAATAAAAAATAAGTTTGAACCGTATGGAGATAAAGGTTTATAGTCTTAGCATACAAATTTTGTGCAATGTGGTTACTGGTTCAATGTTCAAATTTTAAAATTACAACACAAGAATTGCATTGCATTTGTAAATGTACTCTTTAAAGTTTATATTTGAATATTAGATCAAATTTCATTCTGTTTTGTAAAATATTTTTTTTTTGCTGAGCCTTTTCACTGACAAAACCATGAAATTCACAACTGCACTAATAACTTGAAAGAAAACTGCTCATTTAATATAACATTTTTTTTTAATGCAAATTTTTGTTTCCTTTCAACAAAAATTTTAACTGGCAGAAATTTCTTTTTTTCATTCAACTCATCTGTCTTTAGAATCCATTTTCGTTCACATAAGCTCGTAATTCAAAGTGTAAAAATCAGCGGAAACATTCTGACTCCTACCTGTTGGTCTGAATAGTTTGCTCTCTCATCTTCCCGGCTTCGCGCGCTCGCCTCAGATTTTTTTTTACCGCTTGTGTCTGCTCGTGTCTTGTCTGCTAATCAAGGGGTGAGCACTCTAGTTTATATCAAGCTCACTCACCAAGCTACTCTATCGCTAACTTCACTGATTGTCTCTCCTGAGGTGCCAAATACTACTTCTCTTGCGTTGCAAACTACAAGCTTTTCCAGTTCTTGCCTCTTTGCTGAGAAGCAAAGAAAAAAAAGTTTTAAAAAATTTGTTTGTTTGTATCCCTCTGCAAGATGGTCTCATGTTTTTGATGCTTTCGCCAGGCCAAGGTTTCGTTAGCCGTTTGTTTCCAACTCGAATCCACGACCAAAAGATTCCTGCCGATTGCAAAGCGGATTTGTTAGCCATTGAGCCACCAATTGCCCTAGACAAAGAAGAAAAGCTGACGGGAAGAGACAAGTACCTACAAAGTCATTTTAACTAAGCTAGCCAAACCCATTTGTGTTATATTATTTGGCACATAGATATCCTCTTGAAATCAAACAACGCTTAAAACTTTTATCAGAATGATACGAAACAACATGTTATATACAACACAAAATCCAGCATTTTCTCATCTCTGACATAATGAAGAAAAAGATTCTAGTTCTAGGCTAGATCTAGATTTAGAATCTCTAGTCGCTATGATTCTTTTTCATACACATTAAAAAAAAACCATTTTTTTAAAGGTCTAGGTTAAAGTTCTTATCTCAATTAGTCGCAAATGAGATGATCCGTCTTGTAGAGGAATGGCTCTTTATAGTGATTAATTATTCTCTCTCATTTGCATCTCACTACTAAAGATCTGCTGCAAAGTTGGGGATACTGTACAAAATTTTCATTTTAGTGACCATAAATCTCTATCGAGCAACTACTCACACCAGCCTTAGCTCTTGTGGCTTTTCCCTTGTGCCTTACTAAGCTATTTTCACCCGCGTTGATTGATTTGTAAATCAGTAGTAACATTTAGTGGAATCTTCTTCAAGGCAACTTTATACTGTGCATCACAAATTACTAGATAGCGAGCTCTTCGGCAACTCACATCGAGCACCTCAGCACCAGCAACTCATATAGACACCAGTGGGGATATGTTTCGCATAGCACATTTTTCGTCTCTGTGGCCATACGTTAATTCCTGATCATATGACAGATGTTAAAAATAAAGATCATTCTCTTTCCATTTAAGACAAGGACGGAATTAAGCCCCCATCCTTCGATTTACAGGTGACCGGCTTTGAGCCGTAAAAAAAAAATTAGCTGATGGAAAGGCCTAAAGCTCAATTGTGAGCCTGATTTCTAGAAAATATAGGAATTTTGACGAAAATGATGAAATGAAACAGAAGCGACAAAAAACAAAAACAAATAAAAAACAAAAAAAACCCCAAAAAAATAAACAAGAACAGTATAAAATAACAAAATAATATTTTATCCGTCATTTTCAACCCTCAAAGTTACCTTTTTGAAGTACGGGCTGTAAACCGAAATTTTATATACCGAACAAAGTCCGAGTAGACAATGTTTGATTTATAGATCTTTGAAAACATAAATTTGACAAACAGATAGGACCAGAAATATGACCAGGCTCTACTATCTTGGTATAAGTAAACAGGTTGAAATACCACTGAAAAAAATTTCGAAAGCTTATGATATTTTGCTTGATTCTTTCAATCAAACCTTTTAAATAATTCGAAATAAGTGTAGTTTCCAGGGAAAAGATGGTAAAGTAGGTATTGAAAACAGTACAATGACGACATTAATATCTTGCGTCGTGAAAACGCCGTTGGTTTGATTTCAAAGTTTCAATAATTACTTTGCCGTCTTTATCTCTGGAAACCACGCTTATTTCCAATTTCTTAAAAGCTCTCATTGAAACTCACTTAAAAACAAGGTGGTTGTCTCATTGTTCATTTATTTTTTTCTCTCTTATTATTTTATTCTACAGCTTTATTTATATGTTTATCTTTTGCCTGTTATTATTCATTTAAAATTTTTTTGCCCGCAAGGGCTTGACGTACGCTTCAAAAGACACCCACCTTGATTTTAAATGAGTACGAATAATTAGTTGTTAGTATTGTATATGCGAGCGTATTTATATGATAGATCTAGGTATTCGCGTGCAACACGATTGGTATTGATGTGAAAATTAGTTTTGTGGCAGATCCTTTCGATTTATAGGTACAAACTTGGACGACTGTAATTATTATTATTATTGCATTTTTTTTTTTGGCTTATCCGGAAATCTAATTTCCTATTAGATCTACTGACAATTGTTCACGAGCCTTGCTTTCGTATGCAGTGCTCTGGCTTAAGTCTGTATATAAATAGCCTGCCTTGTTAGGATCACCACGAAAAGAAACCCCATCACTTCAGACGTAAGTGCGTAAGTCTTTCTGCAGATTTTTTACTTAGATATTTCCTAGGGCTTTGAAATAACATGTAAAACATTTTGCAGGAAATATTGAAATTCTTAACTTTGAGGATAAACCATTTTTGACAGATAGGTTGCAATGGAAAGATCGCATTTATAAATTCATGCTTTAAATGTGTTGGGACGGTTGATCTTAATTAATCAGAAGGCGCGGGATTCTCGACTTAGTGCCGAGAGAGTCCTCAGTAAAGGACTTTTGTTATTATTGCGCTAATACTAGCGTTCTGCTTTCAGACCTGAGTCGTTAGGTTTTGTATTATGGAATCTGCATGCGTATCTAAAGATAATATTGACGATATTGTACGGTAAAGCAAGAACATTTGTAAGACATAAATATCAACCATTGTCCTCCATCTTGTTGATATCTGCGTTTCATCAGTAATGAAGACTCTAGTTTCATTTGCATTCTACGCCCTAACATTTTATTGGAGTAATAATTATTCGTAATTTTAAAAGCAAGAAAACGAAAATTTAGGCCACCAGCTCTCCTGTGTGTTGAAACGGTGTGTGAGAGGAGCAAAACCACACATTGGAGGCTTTTTGATAATCTTATTTAGCCTGAGATTTAGATAATATTTAACATCATAACTTTCAGGATTCTTCTTTCACAAGGACTCCATCAAAAGTGCTAGTTTGTATAGACTTATATTTATTTATTTATTTATTATTTTTTGTCTTTCTTAGGCACTTTTTAATTGCTTTATTTTAGTATTAAAGGAAATAGTTCACTTCTTTTATGGTATAAATTTGTATTTCAGATTGTTGCATGTTTTATATCTATTTTTTAAAATATATACACATCTTTTTATATTGAATTAGAAAGCTTTGAAGGCATTTTAAGCACTTGATATATTAACGTATCCGTCTTTCGCAGCTGCTTGCTATTTTTAACCTTTGATTGTGTTTATGATGGACTTTGTTTTAATGATACGGATTTTTCTACCTGTTATTCTTATTATAAGGGAATGAACTACATATGATGGCAAAAAAATGAAAAAAATAATAAATAACCTAGAGTTCTCTTTTTCTGGTACCAAGCGTTTGCGACAACATTTGGGTGTCTAGCATGTCATCTGCGGTTGTATTGACGTTACTGGTGTACGCAGCTCTCGCCCAGGCTGCTACAGATGTGCCTGTTGACCATTACTGGGACGGGACATTGCAGGTGAGTTGGAGATACAGACCTGATGCTACATTCTCGCGCAATAACTTTATGTCTCACTTTGTGCTTACCTTCTTCTTTACTTTTCTGCTTGTCTCGATGTTTAGCCATCGGCAAATCTAAGTATCTCTCTTCTCCGAGACAGCTGTTTATGTTTATATTTCTTGACGCTTACCCTTTTTATCTGTCTGCTTATATATATATGATATGTATATCTGCCCCTCTCCCTTTCTCTTTCTATTTTATCTATCTATCTAACCATCCATCCATCTATTTATCTATCTATCTGTCTGTCTGTCTGTCTGTAGATCTCACTCTCTCTGTTCCTCTCTGTGTTTCGCTTTCTGCTTTGCTTGAGCTTTTTCTATCACTCTTTCTCTTTCTCCTAGAACCATCATCTCTCCATAGCTGTTCCTCCCCTTTTCTGTTTCACTCTCCATCTTTCTTGATTCCTCCTCTCTATTAGTTTATTAAAGATACACACGTATAGATCTCTATTTCTCTCTCAATATCGCATTCTCTTTCTTATCTCCCCTTTCTCTTTTTCACCTTGTACACACTAGCACACACATGGACACGCATGCAAACCCTACAGCCTGTCCTCCAACCAGTATCATACCTCAAAAACATATTCCGCGATTCTCTCTAGGCATTTTAATCTTGATTTATCTATAATGTATATAACATGTTTCATTAATGACAATATTTCCATGCAATGTTTTCCTAGGCGTATGCTTGCATCAACATCACTACAACTCTGAATGGTTGGACAGCCCATCTTTTATTTGATGCTGATGTTGCATCTATAGAGGTCAAGTATTGTTGATTTCTGTTTTTATCGCTTTATTATGCTTAAAAATACTGCTCGTTCACTGCGCTCCATCCAGTTTTCCGTTTCATTTTTCTCTCTGACTGTCTGTCTTGCTCTCTCTCTCTCTCTCTGTCTCTCTCTCTCTCTCTCTCTCTCTCTCTCTCTCTCTCTCTTCCTCTATCTTTTAATATGTATCATCTCAGTCTCAGCTCGTGTTCGTCTATTACCCGGTAATGTTGATGAGGTAATGTTCCCTGATATATGCAAGAACTGAACAATGCGGGCCATCGATTCACACCCCTCAGCCAAACCGTATAGCTTTGTGCGGGCCGAAAGTATGAGACCAGCAGAGTAATAAACGACCTCCCCAAAAAACATCTTTTTTTTTCTACGAAAATTTATCAACACGAAATCTTTTAGTTATTCATTAGCCTAGCAAACAATTATTTCAACTGTGTAGCATTTTAATATTGTTACATGACTTTCGAAATTTTGATTAATCCAAATATGTTGCTTTTCCAGAAAATATGGTGTGCCTATTTTGGATTGCCTAAATTGCTCGTATATCATTGCGTTGTCAACAAGGATGTAAATCTGAATTAGATTGGAACTGTGAATGAGTTTCATCTTTAAATCTTAATTTACAACTTCTTATTTATTTTCATCAATCCTGTTTGCTCATAGATAAAAGTTTACTTTTTCCGATTCATCTGGACATTGAACATCGCAATAGGCTGCGATTTATGAAAAATTGATTAATCTTATTTAAACATAACTTCATCCTTTCTCATTCGGTTGCCAGGTGTGGGATGCCGTGCAGACGAAAGTAAGCAACCGCGAGTTCATTCTAACCAATCAACATTATAATGCAAATCAGCAAATAGGAAACACCCTCTGCATCTACTTCCGGGGTCACTTGGTGACAAAATCTGATCCAGCTCCCGCCATCTCCGTCTACATAGAAGGCATGGGCGGTAAGAAAAGATTTTCAACACGAATAAAATTGATTTTAACGGTAAAGAGAACAGCAATCTATAAAAGAAACTTCCATGAGTCGCTTAAGAAATCAACCCTAATAATCTGTGTAACAAAATTAGACTTAGGGCTTGCTATTGAGCTCACGTCAATCGAGAATATAAATTTATTTATGCAAAGCGAACGAGTTTTCATTACGTAAACGAACGTGACACATGTTCTGTTTTTAGCCCAAAGCTTTCCCTAATGTCTTTTAAAAGACTGTTTTTTATGTTATTTTAGGATTATGATTTAATATTCTAGATCTACATTTTCGAACATTCTACGCTTGCATTATGGGATAGATTTCCAGAAATTTGTAGTGTTTTCTTTTGAAAAAATATATAAATACCGGGAGAAGATTGGTGAAAGTATCACACAGAGATCACACAGAGTAGGCAGAGAGTTCATAGAGAACACTCAGAGTACGCAAAGAGTTCATAGAGATCACAGAGACTGCAGCGAGATGATTGTATAACGATTACGCAGATTCATAAAGCTAGATCTATTTTTTTTTTTTTTTTTACCGACGGCCTATGTGAATATTGTTTGATTTATTAATTTCCTGCTGTTGAGTTAAATAAACTCAGTTTTTTACGTTTTCACACGATCTCCAGAGTTCCATTATTTCAGCTAGGTCT
>BLXT01007037.1:857566-872423 GCA_019648995.1 Plakobranchus ocellatus | reverse complement strand
ATCATCATCATCATCATCATCATCATCATCATCATCATCATCATCATCATCATCATCATCATCAATATCAAGGGAAAGGCTAGGATGGTGGAACGAAAAGCGTGATATCATGATTGCTTGGCAATTATTTGAAGTGTAGGATACTATCGTTGATTATAATACAACAATGCACATAGGGATGACGTACATGAAAACAGTTACGAATGAAAATGCCAATTTCACTGTTAAAGGTGATGAGTGTTCCCTATTAAAGAGCGAAAACTGCATTTTGGCAAAGACGTTGCATTTTGCAAGCTCTGTTTGTACTTTGAAGACTTTTTATAGCCTTTATAGCTTATGGGAAGTTTAATGAATTCAATGTTGTAAACAAATGTTAAATATCCTACCAACGTCTCTGTTATCCAAGGTTATTATCAATGTTGAACGTATAAACATTAAAGGGATCATTTTTTGTAAAGAAAAAAAGTACACTCATAAAAATATATTGTATTTTTCTTTGTCTCTTTTAGAACCAAAGAAGACAACTCTTTCACCTACTTCGCAGTCTCCTTCAAGCCAACCTCCCTCTACTGCACCTCCCTCTACACCAGCTCCCTCTACACCAGCTCCCTCTACATCACCTCCCTCTACACCAGCTCCTTCTACACCAGCTCCCTCTACATCACCTCCCTCTACACCAGCTCCCTCTACATCACCTCCCTCTACACCAGCTCCCTCTACATCACCTCCCTCTACACCAGCTCCCTCTACACCAGCTCCCTCTACACCAGCTCCCTCTACACCTAATCCATCCACACCATCTCCCTCCAACTCCCCTACAACATTTTCACCAGTAACAGGTTAGTGTTCGCTTTTGTTTAATTTGCTTTGAGCATATATTACATACACACACACACTTTAGTTTGCTTAAAAGAACAACATTTTATAATTTATTTTTGTTAGTGTTTCTCACAAAATGCAAGATAGTTGTCGCATCTTTGAAAGTAATGTTATTTAATATCCTAATACTTAGAGTTAAGAGTAAGTTTTCTTACACGAATAAAATCTTGTAACAATCTTTCTAGCGCTAGTGGAACTGGGACTAATGGAATTAGTTGTTTGGTTTGAGATGGTCTTTGTTTATAGCGAGTCCACAACATGATCTTAGGCTTTCAAGCCTTCTGTCAGGTCGGAGTGCAGGTGACAAGGCTCGAACCCGCGACAGAAGTATCCTTGCAGATCCCATGGCAGGTTCGCAGCCCACTGTACAATAAACGCCCCATCACAGATTCGAATATCTCCTCTAGAGCCCGGCCCGATGAAAGTCAACAGGCCCAGTTTCACCAAAGTCGAGAACGGCCTGATTTACACAAATTAAATCATCAGATCTTACTTGTTTAATAAGGACAGGACGGTGACAATCAAATGACATAACACACGATAACATACTATTTTTAGAAATAAGGATGCTTATTCACAAGAGGGATTTTGTAATCACATGGATCGCATAATTACAATTGTAGTGAACACAGTGAATCGATCATCTTCTTTTGTTGCTTTTTAATGGAATCAATTCAAGTAAAAGGCGATTCATGTTTTACCTCCATGACCATGTTCGTCAATACCACAGGGGTATTTGACAATTCTCCTTATTCGAATAGCCACATTTGGTATCTCTGTAAGAAATGCAAAACTATTTGTGTCCTTTTCTTCATAATTACAAAGAACTAGAAACTCTGGATCTATTAAAGGATACTTAAAGAAGCAAAATCAATTTCCCCTTTTGCGATTTATCTACGTATTCTTTTATAAAGGCATTATGAGTAAGGCTAAGACTGGCGTAGCGCGACCAGAGCACTGCAGAAACATTAGACTGACCTGGAAGGGAGCTCGATATCCTTGGAGTGACTCTACTATGATTTTTGTACTTCACTTATCCTTTGGTTGAAAAAAAAGGAGAGAGGATGCTAATCTGATGTCGGTTTTGATCTAGGAGCTGCTTCTACGTTCATATAGGCACTTTTTGGAGTTGTAATATTGAAACGGGTTTTAGAATCCTGAAGTATGTTATAATCTAGTTGGAGACTTATAAAGAAACATATAGGATTGACAGGTGTGCGAGTCTATCAAACGACCGTTACTTATGCAGCGTTTTCCGTTTTCTGTTTTGTTTATAACTGGTCTTAAACCTACCACCAACAGGCCTAGACATTTGAGAAAACATCGAGAGTCTAAAATTAACTAAGTGGTGATGGTATTTAACACAAAAAACCTGGACTTTCACGATTTTGCTACGCTTCTAGGCAAAATAAAAGAGAGGAATGGTTTTTATATTCTCTTGAAATTATACTTTTCAGATACATTTTTCGCCTTAGCTTTTGCAATTTGATTTTAAATAATGGTTTCAAATACACTTACAGATACAAATAATAAATACAAACAACTCATTCTTTCGTTATTTCTGACCTTACCAGAAACACCCGTGACTGTACCTGTCTCCAATGAATGGAACGGCGGCTTTCAGGTGGGTCTGTGTGGGAATTCTGTACTGCAGTCGTGATACTGTTTATTAAAAACCATCATTATTTTGGGTAACAAGGAGACCTTAACGTTATTATTTTCTTCTTAACTAGTAACGTTAGCCAAAAAGGAATCAGTTTGTAGTAGCAGTATAATAGTAAAAGTACTAGCAGTAGCAGCAATAACAGCACCAGCAGTAGCAGCAGCAGCAGGAGGGAGGAGGGAGAGAGGAGGAGGAGGAGGAGTATGTTATTTTTTTTCCTTTCGTTTCCTTAGGCCGATCCCTGCATAGATATCTATACAGATATGACTGGATGGACAGCCCATCTGACCTTTGGCTCTGATATTGATACTGTCGAGGTAAGAATGTTACCTAAAGACCGATGGAATTTTTTTCATGGATAAAGCAAATTGATTTACCGGAACATGGAACACACCAAGACTTCTATTTATTCCGTTGTCAATCGTTCTTTCTTTTCTTCTCCTTTTTCTCTCTCTCTTTCTCTCTCTCTCTCTCTCTCTCTCTCTCTCTCTCTCTCTCTCTCTCTCGATCTCCTTCTCCAATTTCCTTATTATCTTTCACTCTACCTATATATCAATTTATTTGTCTATCTATCTATCTATTTTTCTATCTATCTATCTATTTTTCTATCTATCTATCTATCTATCTATCTATCTATCTAGCTATCTATCTATCTATCTATCTATCTATCTATCTATCTATCTATCTATCTATATATCTATCTATCTATCTATTTATCTATCTATTTTACTATTTATCTATTTAACTGTCTTAGTATCTATCTATCTATCTATCTATCTATCTATCTATCTATCTATCTATCTATCTATCTATCTATCTATCTAGCTATCTATCTATCTAGCTATCTATCTATCTATCTATCTATCAATCTATCAATCTATCTACCTAGCTCTCTTCCTTCATCAAACTTTGACCTGTCTCGACTCTCCAAACCAATCTGCTTCCCTGCTCTATACTGATGAGTTGGTTTGAAAAATAAAGAAGGGTGGAAAGAAACCAGTCCTATGAATCCACATTACTTTACCATGCCTTTGCAATTCTGACTTTCTCATCACATGATTGTACATCAGGTGTGGGTTGCCACGCCCAGCCAGATTACACCCAGGCACTTCCAGTTAGATGACCTGAACAATGACCAATTGAAAGCTGGAGACAGGCTGTGTTTCACTTTCGTGGCTAGGTGCTCCTGTACCCAGGCTCCAGATATCAGCATCTACATTGAGGGTAATATTGGTGAGTCCCGACTGGAGAGTTTAAGCGCGTGCATCAAACAAAAGTAGAACTAAATAAGGTCAACTTTGTCGAGCGTAGATTTTGTCCAAGAACTGACTGGACATGTTCGGTGAGAAAATGGAGAGCAAGCATGACCATCGTTTCCATTGGTGCGGGGATACAAAGGGAGGTTCAAAGGCTATAGGTCATGACAAAAGACAAAGAATTTCGCTTTCTTTTGGGTCAGTTACGTCATGTTGAAACTTTACACTGATCATAACAAATTCATTACTTATTTCTGAGCAAACATCCCATTAACTACAACAAGGTCTCAGGATTTTAGCCCCTCGTCAGATCAGGGCCGGTAATGTTGTAGGCTCGACAAAAATTAATTACATAAATAAACAACGAGGGCCTAAAATCCTGAGACCTTGTTGTAGTTAATGAGATGTTTGCTCAGAAATAAGTAATGAGTTCGTTATGATCAGTGTAGAGTTTCGATATGACGCAATACAACGGCGTGGAAAAAGAGAAAGATTGTTTACAATATTGGGCTGCAGTCACGTGCCAGGCTTATAAGACTTCTATTTGAACCTCTTTAAAGGATATATTTTTCATCACACCGTTGTCGTTGTAATCTATCATTTCAATTACTCAATTCTCGAGGTATCTATACATAATATGCAAGCTTTATGGGATGAGATTTCAACAGTGTGGCACTATCCTTCTCTAGATTTCTAGTTCTTTGTGAAGATAAAAAAAGTGTTGATAAAAAGTGTAAAGCTTTCTTGCTATTGTATTTAATATATATATATATATATATATATATATATATATATATATATACATATATATATATATATATATATATATATATATATATATTTATATGTATATATATATTTTTTTTTTTTCAGGTAAAGTACTTTTTTTTTCTGATCGCGATGTTTTGAAAAAATGTGATTAAACTGTCCGTTACTTTTACATTACCAAGGATCTTAGAAAGTATAGACTGTTTGCATTTCATATAAACCGAGCACCGAAAAAGAGTTTCGACCCATAGTTCTAAATGGGGCGGGATTTAAATACTTGTAAACAACAAGCAAAATGTTTAGGCTTAAAGCGCTAATTTGACATCTTAAATGTAAAAAAAAATGATATAATCATAATCAAATGGATGAAATGAAAGAATAAAGAAGCATTTCGTTGCTAAATGCTTCATGTTTTTTGATAAGCTGCATGCCTACGCTGTAATGCCTTAAAGTAAGAGCAATAACGCAGGAAATGTACAAAGCAAAGTAATAAGAAAAAAAGAAAAACACTAGAACTCTTAGTCTACAATATATACTTTCTAAAATCTTTGATATAAAGCAAATGTTCTCTTAAAAGCTGTTCTGTATGTCAATCAATTTTTATTGAGTTGAAATGTATGAAATATACTTAGTTAATCGTGGTACAAAAAGAACTTCATAATAGCTAGCTTTGATAGACATAAGATTTGTTCACGCCATGTTTAGAACAAAGAGGACTTTTTCAGGACAATAAAAAAAAAGTATCGATTTGATAAAAATTATATCTTTAAAAGGATTAGCAAAAAAAAAATTCATTTTTATACTTACAATACAGTTGAAAAAAAAAAGCAAAAAAGGACATGCTAATTAGGGAGACAATCATGAGAATCTTTATCAAATTTCATGTCAAATAAAAAACCCTACTTATACCGAGGGATAAGCATCATCACTCTCGGCTGTTTTTAGTGCCAGCTGTTGGTAAAAGTTCAAAATACATTGTAGACGATGATTAAGTTTACACTAAGATTGTTCAATATTTGTCTTTGTACAAAAAATACGTTTCCAGGTGGTGGAGGCGGTGGAGACGGTGGAGGTGATGGTGGAAACGGTGGAGGTGACGGTGGAAACGGTGGAGGTGACGGTGGAGACGGGGATCAAGGTAAGAGACCTTAGAGAGAACCTCTTTTTAATTTCTTTCTTTACACCTACCAGATAATCGAACTAATCTTTATTCTAGAAAAGTATGAAAACATTGTGGAGATATGACGATAAGCATCGGCTTGTATACCTCCCAAACATTATATACATATAACAATATAAGTTATGGCAAAAGCATTTTTAGGATTCAGTTCATCGATGAAGCGATCGGCGAATTGCTTTGTTTATCAAGCGCAAGGTAACTCATTGGATCTCAAGTCTGGGCCATCAAATTGTATCTATTCTCGTCTGTGAACCCAACGTCAAATGGGTAGCCAGGTTTCTTAAGACTCGTTGAAAGTAAAGGCGGTAAGAAAAGCAAAGGCTAACTATGCGATTATCAAAAATTAGGTCTCTACATTTTAAATTCAAGCCAGGCTTTTGCATAATACCTTCACTTTAAGTGCTTGTGATAGATCTCTCTCTCTCTCTCTCCCTCTCTTTCGGATTCTCTCTATTTCTCTCTCTTTCTCTCCCTTTTTATCTGTCTCTTCTCTCTTTCTCTCTATCTATCTATTTTACTCTATATATTACGTTGTTGAAAACGAATCATCAAATTTAATGTTGAAACATAGCCATTTAATAGAAACTTATAGGCTAGAATTGTATGGAAGTGTAGAATCCTTTTATTCCTTTTTTTTTTTTGTCTTATTATAAAATATGCTACAAAGGTCAAGGATACGCCACCAAAAATTATAGCCAGGCTCTAGAGATGTCCATCTTGTTTTATGCTGCCCAGCGGTCAGGCGCGCTTCCCGCGGACAACCCGATCCCGTGGCGTGGAGACTCTGCACTGGGTGACTGTGTGACTGGAGGCTGGTATGATGGTGAGTCAGGCAGCAATGCTACAATGAAACACGACGTATAACGAGCATGTTTGTTTTGAAGACTTTTATTCGCTATTCGAATTCCGTTTTATAGGATAATGAAAACTTAAACAGATAAATTGAAATGCAAAGAGCTTAGAAAGTAATTTCTGTTGTCTAAAACAATATTGCACTGTCAGATCTATCATAAAAAGTCTCTTTATGACCCTCGTCCTAAAACATATTGGTCGCTGCTCTTTTCTCTCACCCTTCAATCTTTTTTTAACGACTGACCATCCTGCCCTCTCATTTTTTATCCTCAATCTTTTTGGAGGGTGACCTCACCTCTCACCCTTGCGGTCAATCTTTTTTTTACCACTAACCACCCTGCCCTCTCAANGTATGTTCAATAGTATTGGACACTGACTTTGTCATCTCACCTTTGTCTTCAGTTTTGCTGGTCATTGGCCTTTCCTTTCACCTACTTTCCCATCTAGCCGGAGACCATGTAAAGTTCGGTCTCCCCATGGCATCCTCCACAACTCTACTGACCTGGTCACTTATCCAGTTCAAGGAAGGGTACCAGAAAGCTGGCCAACTGGACCAGATGTACGATAGTGTGCGCTGGCCACTGGACTACTTCCTCGCTGCCTGGGAAGAATCACCTCCACGTCTGCTTGTACAGGTTGAGATCTTTAGTAAAGCTCTACTTGCAGGCATGAAAGAGCTTAATTTTTTGGTTATTCAGCATGATTTTATAGTTACAGTATTAATCATCTTCATTCAACTGGGAAACATCACCACACACAAACACGCACACATACACACACTTTCACAACTACACCATTAATATTGCCATCATCATCAACATTATCATCATCATCATCATCATCATCATCATCATCATCATCATTATCATCATCATCATCATCATCATCATCATCATCATCATCATCATCATCATCATCATCATCATCATCATTATAATCGACGTCATCGTCGTAGTTCAAATACTTCAATCATTGTTGACAATAAACACAGATTTATAAAATAAAAAAAGAAATTATTATATTGCACCGTCTTTACTTGCATTTACTAGTATTATTTATCCTATACTCCGATCTTTTATGAACTAAGTATTTCACCCAGCTCTTGTTTTTTCAATAAATTTTACTTGAATTACCTTTGAATTATCCGTTTCAGAAATATTTATTTGAATACGAATACTTGAAATGGAAAAAGATAGAAATTCGAGTATTTCAACTTTTCTTATCTAGTTCAGAGAATGTTATCTGCCAGTTTCAGCCCTTTTTTTTTCAAACTTAGCTTTTTATCGTATTTGCTTTTTCCTCAAACAAATAATGCTTTGCATGAATGGCAGTAGTTTTAGGAGTCGCCACTTGGCTGTATGGAAAAACAGACCAGTAACATTAGAAAGTATGCAGCGTGTAAAGGACTTTTATAGTAAATAATTCATTAATTGGGAGATGCTTCAACGAGATTAGGTTTCCATCTGGATGCATTTTGATCGTCATTTAATTTTGTTGTCTCTCTTTTGGCTTTTTTTTAAATAGAAAAAACATATTTTGATTGGTTAAGCCGTTTGAAATTGTCATGGGTTTACTTCCAGTGACTACTACGTTTGCAAAACATAGTTTTTTTTTAGGTTTTAAATCTGGGAAATGTAACTTAAGCTCTCATGAGTTCAAACTTTCAACATCATCCCTCACTGTCTCTTACTCATCCTGTGGGCCAAAGGTTGGAGATGGCCACGCTGACCATAGCTATTGGGGTCGGGCTGAGGAGATGACCATGCAGCGACCATGCCAGTATGTCTCCGCGCAACGGGATGGAAGCGACATCGCAGCAGAAACAGCGGCTGCCATGGCAGCGGGATCAATAGCGTTCAAGGATAAAGGAGGTAAAATAGGGTTGAAAAACATAGGCTGTGAAAAGTTGAGGGAATTGCAGGCGGGTATTATTTATAAGTGTCACCATGACCATTTTGTACGAGGAACAAGAGATACAACAACATTAGAATGGCTACGTCTATCGTGATTGATATATTGAAGAATTGTGGCTGTCAGATTGAGTATTGGAATTTTCAAAGAATGATGTTTTAAGAGAGGTGCACTGTTTCTATTTCTCGGTTTTTTTTTCCCTCCTTTTAGTGCGAAGCGAGTGTAGGATAAAGATGATCTTTAAAATCGTCATTTGAATGATAGTAAGATATCATTTTATTCATATAATGTTCTTATTGTTCATAGCTTGATGTATCTTAAGATGGAGGGTCTCAAAATTACATGTAGTTCACAATGTAACCTATATTGCCCCTTTTATTAAAGACTAAAAACCTCAAGCTATTTTGCCATTTCTTGTGCATGTGTGGTGTGTACGTAATTTTTTATGGTTTCAAGAAACCGATTTGTTCTTTTAAAAATTATGCAAAGAAAAAATATAATAAGCTTTTTGAGATTTTACCACGGTTTAAGCTTCAATCGTTGAGCACTGTTGATATTATTAGCAAAATGTGATATTATGTGTAGAAGAAATGCTTTACAGAGGAAGGTCATAGAAAAAAGTTTATAGTTTGTGTTCTTGTTTTCACCCAATAAAAAAAAACTTTCTTTTCGTTAGAGATCAACTACAGCAGCCAACTTCTCAACGCTGCCATATCCTTGTTTGAGTTTGCTAAAGACAACCGCGGTGTGTTTACGGGTGCCTCGCCGTTTTACAGGTAGAAAATAACTGTTTCTTCTTTAGCCGGTTTTGAATTGGTATGTAAAAAAAGCGCAAAAATTTTGACAATATATTGCATGATAAGCACTGTTAATTTTGTAAAAGTAGTTTCTTTATTAATCAGTGATGCTTCAATCGACCGTAAGTACAAGAGAGACAAAAATTCAAAAACGAAATTAATTTTTTTGGTTACACTTTATATTTGACATAATTAATATTACTGTGGCTAGATTCACTGATGAGAATAGCGTTCCTCTTTGCGTTCTCGCAATGCTGGCAAGTCATAATCAAATCTGTAGACCAGTAACTGGCACAAAGTCTGTTTCGGGTGTGCCATTCAGTTTTTGGTGAAAGGGGTATTCTTTGTCCAGGTCGAGTTTCTAAGAGCCAAAAGATTTGGACAAGACTACAGTGAGTGCTCTATTGCTTGAAGTCCAGATCCACTTTGGCACTGGGGAGTCTCTCGAAGCTTTGTACGTCCTTAGACTTATGATTTTCATTCCATCTAGCTCTGACGGATGCTTTTATCAGAGGTTTGGTTGGCTTCTCCTGTACCTATTTGCATCCCTGAACTTCTTTCTTTTGTCAGTATGCCAGCAATTTCACTGCTTGGGAGTCGGCACTGCCTAAAAATCCATTGGAGTACAGTTCTTGCTGTTGTTTGGGTGTCAGACGCGTGGTGAGCGTTGCATAGTGGAGCTTTGTGTGGCTTTTGAGGCCTTGTAGAACAGACTTGAATCAGTGAAAAAGACTGATGTTTAGGGTGTAGGAGTGATTTTGATTAAGAGGGCCTCTTGTTCAAGAACAACTGCTTCTGCATTAAAATTTGAGCACTGCACTCCTGTAGGGAATGAATGTGTTTCCCTTGCGCCATTTCGCCATTCAATAAGCACACCTGCGCCTCCATTCTTGCTTGTGCCTGTGATCAGTGGGCTAGTCCTTAGGTTCTAACGTTGGGCTTGTAACAACTGCTTTTATTCAACATTATCTACGATTCTAATTATTACGACCCTATTATAACTATTGTTATTATTATTATTAAAATCATCATCATCATCATCATCATTTCATTAAAAATGTGACAGCTCTAGCGGCGACGCAGATGAGCTATGCGCGGCCGCTATGTTCCTTTACAAAGCCACAGGAGAGGCAGCCTACCTCGCCCACGCTCAGTCCTTCGTCAACTCAGGCACGCCTTGGGCTCTCAGCTGGGACAACAAATTCATCTCGTGCCAGGTAGAATTTCTCCAAACCAACTGTACACATATCATATATAATTCATTTTTTCGAATGCTTGTTTGTTCCTGACGAGTTTCTTTTTTTTTTTTTCATTTATAACCGTACGTTACTACTGCGTAAAAAGAAAAAAGCAGACTGAAAACACCACTGTGAACATATCTGTTGTTTTAAACAATGAATATCCTAATTTGCTTTTCTGTTGCATAAGTTTTAACACTTCAGTAATGATCATTTTTTAAAACAATGACATGAATATCATCATGGCCTAGACTTTTTTAAAACAATGACATGAATATCATCATGGCCTAGACTTGGAAAAAAAATAGATAAAACATCCTGCATCTTAAAATTTGTCCTTATCTCCACATGTTAAAAACTCAGCACACCTTTAAAAGCCTGGATCCCTTTTTCGTATACATTACTTTGCAAAAGCAGATTGGACACATGAGATCCACCGTGGTATTGAGCTCTGCCGGGCATGATATGATCGCTATAATCTCACTGGATTAACACTGATAACATTCACGGCCATTGTGTTTTCCAATAAATTTATACAAACTGGTTTTTTGATCAAGGTTTTTCCCTCCATCCAGATCCTCCTGTACCAAGAGACGATGCAGTACAAATCTGCTGTGCAGAGTTTCTTCCGATCATGGACACAAGAGGGCGGCATGTCGTACACACCGTGTGGTCTTGCCTGGCGCGATACCTGGGGATCCACACGATATGCTGGTAACAGATAGTAACCCATTCGGGATCTCATAGGAGAATGGATGATCACAGTTATTATTAATATTTAGTTCCTGTAGGGCAGGTAGCTTTGAGGTTTTGTAAATATGAGTTGCATGTAGTGTAATACGATCTAGAGAAATATGATTTATTGGCCATTAAGACTAGGTATTCACCTGCTTTGCCTCTCTGTGTTGCTTTTTTTAAGACCTTTTTTAAATAAAAGTATCAATTTGTAAATGTCCTTTCATAAGCTTAAGTTCAGGAAGTTTTGAAGCCCAAATAAATTTACATCATATGAACTAAAGAAAATTAGAAAAAGCTGGTTTTTGCTGCAGACCATTTAGGCCTAAATCTAGCAATTTCTTGAGCTTTTTTAATTATCAAGTCCAGAAACTTAATACTTCACATGCAAAAAAAAAAGGGCACACGAGAAAAAGACACAAAATGAGAAACATTCCTTTCGAACATGAAATAGGAATTCGACATATAAATACGGGGAGATATAAAATATGTTATGCTTCTGTTAACAAAAGTCTGTGATGGCCTGTCGTATTTTTTACAGGATTTTACCACAGCATTAGCTTTCGAATCTATTTTAGCTGAATATGAAAAGAAACACAAATATGTCATATGTTTTTGCTAATTTCGGTGTACCTGATTATTTTCATCAATCCCATAGCGACTCATCTACCAATAATCCGATTTGCCTTTTCCCCCCCTCAAGCCAATGCTGCTTTTGCAGCGCTGGTCGCAGCAGACGTGGGGATAGACGGTGCTGTCAACCGGAAGTGGGCAGTCGAGCAGATCAACTACATCCTGGGAGATAACCGTGTAAACGGGAAATGTTTCAGCTTTGTTGTCGGTTATGGCGACAATTACCCTCTCCAGCCTCACCACAGAGGAGCGTAAGTTGGTTTAAACTTTTCATAAATAACAATAAAATAAAATAAAAATGAATGTCTTCGTGATATTTAAATCACAGGTAAAAATTACAATGAATTATCTCCATCTTTTATGTTTTGTTTTTTTTTGTTTTGCTTTTCCAATTCTTTCTCTAGCTCGGATATCCTCTTTATCTAAACTTCCCCTTCGTGGTTTTTTGGTTTGATTTCTTGATTGCTCGGGTAGGCATCTTGTTTATAGTTTATTGGTTTTTTTTTCTACCGTCCCCTTTTTTATCATCTTCATTCATTTACTTTTTTACTTCTCTGTGCGTCAGAATGTAAACTTTCAGGAACTTAACGTTCTGACACTTCTGTTGTTGTTGTCGTCTGAGAAAAAGATACAGCTTTGTTGTATTGTTATTGTTGTGTTCAGAAAAAAATGCTTCGTGCTTTGTTTTCCAGTGAAGCTTTTAAAAATTCTTTCCGCGACAGCCACATCAAGCATAAGTATACTTCGATTTACGTTTACCCAGAAATAGCATGTATGGAGATTTGTACATCACAATGCCTTCTTCACACAATGCTTTTCCAGATGCCTGACGCCTGTTCAGGTTTTACTAAGATCCCAACCCAGGATTTATAGATTTTAAGCCCTCATAGCCTAACCTGGAAGGCACTAACTTTCCATTTTCAATACCAGTGTTGCATGTAGGCCTTCATTTTTACAAATTATATGTGCTGTGTACCAGATCTTGCCCAGACTTGCCTGCCTCCTGTGGGCAGGAACAGTTGTCTGCCAGCTCCCCAAACCCTCAAGTCCTGTATGGTGCTCTAGTGGGCGGGCCGGACGCATCGGGCAACTATCAAGATACTCGCGGTGACTATATCGCCAACGAAGTGGCCACGGACTATAACTCAGGCTTTCAAGGCGCTTTGGCAGGTAAGAAAAGGTTTTAATTTTTCATTTGTTCGACTTTCTATCAACAAACACTGTGTAAAACGACTGAAAAAAAGCTTTATAAAGAATAATAATTCTACTATTATTTTGATGTAAGAACAAAATGGAAATAATCTCGCTCCTACATTCAGAACTAGAAAATTTTAACTCAATTCATTTCGAAACCTGATAGGTTATTAGTAGTTTTGGTGACGCATAGGTCTTTGCTTTCCCGTGTAATTTCTGTCCCTGGAGCTTCTGATCCAATCAAAATTATTCTCCTGAGTCTGCGAGAGGGCCGTTACTCTAGCACTTAAACATGCCACCGACACTATACCTGAGTCTGAGAGAAGGCGGCTAAACTAGTACCTAAACATACCATTGATTATATCTTATTCTGAGAGAGACAGTCAGGTTGGTATTGAAATAAGCCATAGACTCTATAATTGAGTCTGAGAACAGACAGAGACGCTAGCATTGAAATAACTCATTGACTCTATTCCCGATTCTAGAAATACAGGCGGCCACTTTTGCGCCTGTCAATACCCGAATCTGAGATCAAACCCTAGCTCTGAAACAAGTTTTTGACATTAAACTGAATTGCTGGAACAATAGCAGTAAATGTAAGTGATACTAGTGAAAATAAATTAAATGAAAAACGGATTGCTACAAAGTTATTCTATAACTTTAATCTATCTTGAATTTTGAACCTTTACATAAGAAAACAAATATTAAAAAAAAAAAAATAGGGGCTTCAAAAAGTAAAATTATGATAAAGATCCCAAGCTTACCTCAAAGTTTCCGTTTGGGTGCAATTGAAAATTTGGGAAATATAATTCAGGAGCCTTACGCCTAAAGAAGCTTACTCTCAAAATATCCTTGAGTATTTTACTTTACAGATCATCAGTCCCCCCATCATGACAATCAGCTTTAAAATAGATTACCTTCATTGTAGGGCAAAACCAATCCCCTTAAATCTTATCGTCTCCATTGTTGCCAATTTGCAACAGTTAGGGCCTTGACAGACGAGCTACATTTGTCGCGCAGTAAATCCTGCACAGAAAGTGTCGCCAACTTTTGTGTGCAGCCACACGGGGCGACATTTAACGCTACTGCGCAGTTCCACATGGATAATCGCAGAGCCAGGGTGGCATTCGTCATGGTGATGAGAAGAATCTTTAAAAAAAGAAAGCGACAAAGAAGAGTTTGGGTTCTCACAGATTACTAAGAGGAAAGTTTTACACTTTATGTGAAGAACTTCAAGAAGATGAGTCCAAATTGTTCAATTACATAAGAGTCAAAACATGTAGATTCAAATAGGCAGAGCTGATTTGAATAGTTTCAAGGAAAAGCCCAATTACTTTCGCATGCCACATTCCACATTTGAAGAATTAACAACGATTTTGACACCAAATGTTGTTCGACAACATACAAATATGAGAACACCAGTTCTGGTCGGAGGGCCAGGCAAACATGTATCCAAGCATCATTTTTTTCTTTTTAATTAGGTTTTAAATTTTTCACTTGCACTGTCCCAAATAAGGTTTCTGCTTTTTATTTCCAAAATCAAACGCTCTGTTTCGCGATAAGAAGACATGGTTGCACTGGAGCTATTGTCGAGTTGAATGAGAAGCGAGAAAAAACATAGAAGATCTGTAAATGCGCCGGCAGTAAATACATCTCGTGTGTCCGCGCTCATTGAACTGTGTGCTTCATCAATGCGCCGGTATGTCGCGGCGTAGCAGAATGTGGGCGACACAAATCTGCTACGCCAAGAC
>BLXT01007037.1:797906-809566 GCA_019648995.1 Plakobranchus ocellatus | reverse complement strand
GGGGCGGAAGAGGGTGATATTGGTAAGCAATTGCTCAATATTTAAAATGAACAGGATTTTTTTTCTAGTGTAGAACTTGGAGCGAGGGAATGTATGAATTAAGTGAAAGTTGGGCCTTGTTCATTACGACACAAACGAAGAATTGTGTTGTTTTAAGAAAAAAATATAGAATAAAAAAAATTATATAGGCCTAAACAGTCCTAATAATGGTATAAAAAGTTGATGGAGAAGAGAAAAGAAGCTTAGCAAAACCCTTGACTAAAGAGGCTAACACATAAAGATATAAAAAATAATTGTCACGTGGGGCAGCTCCTCTATTATCATCTAAGGTCTATGGACCCTTTTTGCTTTGCTTTGAGCACGCAATGTTTAGGTAAGTGAGTAAAGTAAGGCCTTCGCCGCAGCTCGAGCACTTCTCCCTCTTGCAAATCACTCGCCCACTAGCTATCGTAGTAGAAGTACATATCTTGCTTTTAGAGCAGCACTGCTCAATCGAAGTTTTTAAACAAGTTAAGAGAGCAATCTCAAACTTGTAATTTTTTCCTACTTGGCTGTTCCTAAGATTGTGCTTTTTTTAGAGACGAGTCTTTCATTCATTTTTTACCCTTGTAAAAGGTAAATATACTTTTTCCTTAAAATCTAACTATTGAGCAATTTTCTACATAACTTTTATCCTCATCCTAAATTAAAATTCTAAATCACGTTCTAAGACAAATGAACCGTAAAACCTTTTTCTTAATTGTTCTAAACTTTCTTATCCATTTAAATGCCTACCGACTTGCAGGACATATTACTTTATTTTCCATTGCCATTGTAAACCTATTCTAAAGTGCGAACGAGTGAGTGAAAGTTTATTTTTACATTTAGGAACCTTGTGCCCGGTGGCGATTATTGTTTATGACCAGTCAGCTAGGAGAAATTGAACGCCAGCCGAAGTGAATTGGTGGTGCATCGCTGGCAAGCAGACTGTTAGAACAAGTCCTCGGACACAGCCTTTCACCACAGGCCAAGTTACGTGATCTGCATTAGAGATTGTCTGTATCATTTATTGTCTCTTCATTGTTAATTACACAGGCCAATCAACATAGTATCTTTTCATTGTATTAACTGACCTCATATTCGAGTCAAACTTTCGCCTAAAATGTTACAAATTTAATTGGGTCAACTAATGAAAATTGTAATCAGCATTAAGCCTTGATGCTGCAAACCTATTATTGATATTATTATATATATTTTTATATGGCATCTGTTCGTGTTCTCTTGTGAGCGTCGTGACTATTTATTACACATTGATTGCAATTTTAACCCTCTCGTTCGTGTTCCTTTTGTTCCAGTCGTTTGTTTTCCCTGTGCTATTCATCTCCGTGTCATGGAGGGAAAGCACCCGTCGGACATTGCGATGTGATCAACTGACCACGGCGTAGCACGGCAGAAGATCCTTTGGCCCATCAACAGTGAAACTTAAGTGGCATTTTGTTTAGTCTAAACATTGACTCTCAGCTCCCATTGGCGACTACTGTGGTTTTTTTTCCTTAATACTTTGTGTTTATTTGTTTAGGAGAGGTTGGGTGGCGTCGTTTTGTTCACCTTAGGTTTCTGCCCTCTGGACTAGCTACTTGTTGATATATTATCATTTTCGACAGCAGATTTTTTTTTCTGTACACTTTCGGCCCTATTTGTTTCACCTCTCTAAATTTTAGCGGCGTGTCGCAATTGATTTTTTCTCGGCAGGTCGAGCCTTTTCTAAGGTTTTAAAATATAGTATAGTTGCCTCTGGTTTTCAAGACGTGAGTTCTTTTTAGGCTGTTGATTTTTTTTTCCTCAGGACTAGTTGTGTCGTAGTATTGATAGAGCGTTTCTGAGTGTGCAAGTGTGTACAATTGCTTGTCTCTCTCCTGTCACTTTTCTCTCTATCTGTACATAAGTTTTGCAATGTGAGTGTTTTCTTGTTGTATCGTACTCGTCTCTTTAATGTTATTTTTCTTTTAAGCATTCGGTAACGCTTTTACGATCTGATTAATTGAAATTTTAGCTATTAATTTGTTAATAGCTTAGTGGTGTCTTTATTTTTGCCTTGTTCTTACCAGTTCTCTATAATTAGAGGCAGTGAGGTCGTGAGTGAGTTCACTCACCTGAGACACCTGTCGACCGTCTCGGTCCACCACCCATTGTTTCACCGACGGTCTATTGTTTATTGTGAGTTTCTAATCGCTCACTTATTGTCGCCTCACCCTTACTGAAACTGAGTCGTTTTCCGTTTATACTACTTACACATTCTACCGTTGATTTAAATGGGATTTATTCGCTTTTTCATTCCGAAGTGAGCTGATTTTATGAAATAAAAGTGACATTAAAACATTTTGCTTTGATTTTTTTGTTTTTGTTTCAGTACTAGGGCGCCGCCATATTGCTTTTGCATGTCCTATCGGTTAAGGCCCTTGCTATAACTTGTTTTGTTTGTTTTTTTTTCTTTTGAAAACTAGTTGCTCCCCTTTGTTGCTTTTCTAAAGTAATACAATTTTAATATACCAAATCTTTTGTTGACTTGGTGTCAAGCTATACGGCTTTAGCGGGCTTAAAAAAAAATAAGTGATTCTCACTTGTCTGGAAAGGAGGAAAAATGGAGTCCTATCAAAGAACTTATGAAAATTGGAAAAGAAATGGGCCTAACAGGAAAGGACCTACAGGACTTTATTTCAGCTGAGAGAGATCGCGCAGAAAAGAAAGAGAAATAAGAGAGATCGCGCAGTAAAGAAAGAGAAAGAAGAGAGAGACCGCGCAGAAAAGAAAAAGAAGAAAGAGATCGCGCGGATAAAAAAGTAAAGGAAGAACAAGAGCGTCTAGACAGACTGGAGAATGATAGATTAGATCGCGAGGAGAGAGCAGAGAGGAGAGAGTTAGAAAAATTACAGGCGGAGGCAGCGAAATCGAACACAGCCACACCATCTAAACCAGATGTTAATACCATGCGTCAACCGTGGATGCCTTTGCTTATGGAATCGCGTGATCAATTTGACTCCTACCCTGCAAGATTTGAGATGCAGGCAAAAGTTAACAAGTGACTAGAGGAGCAATGGTTCATGTGTCTCTCAAACTTATTGACCGGCGAGGCTTTGGAAGTTCTGCACGCACTGTCACCGGATCAATGTACCTACGGACATCTAAAAGCGAGCCTCCTAAAAAGATTTAAATTTACGGAAGAAGGTTTTAGAGAGCGCTTTCATTCGTCAGTTCCACGGTCAGGCCAGGACTTCGAGACATTTATCAACCAGCTAATGAAACTCATGGATCGGTGGTTGGAATCGGCATCCATTAAAGACGGTGACTTCGCTCAGCTCAAAGAGTTAGTCTTACGCAAGCAAGTTTATAATTCATGCCATGCGTATCTGGTGACCTTCTTGAAGGAAAGAAACGCAAAGACCACAGCAGATCTTAGGTCTTTGGCAGAGACTTACGCAAAGGCACACCCAAGCAAGCCATTAGCTAGGGAAGATGTTATAAATGCAGGCATCAGACGAGAGGAACCTACAGACAGATCTACTGGCCCAGCACAACCAGCGAACGCCGCAAGGAACGAACCTACACCTCGTTTTCGCAACAACACTCAGAGCCAGGGTCAACGCAGACAGCCTAGATCACAGTCTCTACCGCCAAGGCAGGCACAACAACAGCAACAACAAAATTTCAACTATCAGAGATGGGATAACAGAGGCTATCGCCCACCAAATAGATTTTCTAGAAGAGACAGGTGGTCGAACAGAAACGGAAGCCGAGGTTATAACTATTACCAACGAAAAGACGATAGACGACCCTTTGATGGCAGGTTCCAGCCAGGTCAGAATTATTGCAATTTTGCTGAGCGAATGTCGTCAGCACCTACCCTGCTCACCGACAAGATCACAGCCAAACCATGGCCATTTTTCACAGCAAAAGTTGATGGTCAAGCTTGCACAGCGCTGAGAGATACGGGATGTAACTGCCTGGCTGTTAGAAAGAGGCTGCTGAATGGCAACGCCTATACAGGGAAAAGAGAACCATGCACATTGTTCGATGGTTCCACTGTGCATTTGGATACCGCTAGATGTCACATTGATTCGCCTTTTTTCACCGGTAATGCATTCGTTTTCGCCCTGCCAACTCGATAGCTGACGTCATCATAGGTAACATCAGTGGGGTGGATGATACACCATTGCAGAGCTACATCGAGAACAACAAAAGCGACCACGAGGCAGGTAGTCGGACTTCGTCAAATACAGCCAACGTCAGCACCAGAGCAACATCGCGGGCGGAAATACGACGATCCACGTCACAGACTGATAGCTCAAGTGGCAAACACAGTACAAATATAGATGGACCCACCAACAAAGACACTTTGTTTTCGTTAGGGCCCTTTCCAGACATGGACGTGCAGTCTTTTAGGACGGAGCAGTTAAATGACCCCTCGCTCAAGGCTCTGCGGGACAACGCTTTTAAAAGTCACACACACCTCCTGAAAAACGATCTCCTATATCAACTTTCATTACATCTTCAAACCCGCGGCTATCCCCTTAGGCATATAAAGTCTGCAATCGCCAAGGCCAAACAAATTCCACGACACAGTGCTATACAAAAAAGGAACAACGTAACTACTAATAAAAATGAAAGAATACCATTTGTTCTCACTTATAATCCTGCTCTACCATTTGTTCTCACTTATAATCCTGCTCTACGTAATGTTTCATCTATTCTTAAAACTTATCTCCCGATCCTCCATTTCTCCGATCGATGTAAAAAGGCTATTCCTTCTCTTCCGGTTACGGCCTTCCGTCGACCGAAGAACCTTAGAGACGTTCTTGTTCATTCATCTACACACCACTCCAATAACATCAGTTTCAGCCCTTGCCTTTCTCCCAGATGTAAGACTTGCATTTATACTCACACTACCTCATCTTTCAAATCCTCCACCGACGGCCAAACATATAAGATCACACAGGGTCCCCTTACATGCAACTCAAATAACATTATCTACCTCATCACTTGTCAAAAATGTTTTAAACAATACGTAGGTCAAACTTGTCAAACACTCCGATCCAGATTCAATCACCATCGTTTTACAATCCACAATGACAGAGACACCCCAGTGGCTAAACATTTCAACCTTATCGATCATAACATCCAACACCTCAATATTATCGCTATCGATCACCTTCCACACTCTGACACCATCAGGAGACTCAATAAAGAAACATTTTGGATTCACACACTAAAAACAACGGAACCACAAGGGCTGAACATGAATGAACAGTCGTCTTTTCCTATCCATTTACGTCAATCGTTGTAGATAAATCATTTACCTCTCAGAGGGTTACTTTCAGCAAACATGTAAGTCTGGGAGATAGATAGATAGATAGATAGATAGATAGATAGATAGAGAGAGAGAGAGAGAGAGAGAGAGCGAGAGAGAGAGAGAAAGTATGTGTGAGAGAGAGATAGAGGTGTCGACTAAAGAAGAGAGAGACCGAGAGAGCGATAATTCTCTATTCTCCCTCCTCATTCATAAGAAAATATTATTCTTACTATATAGATTCGCATGTGGGTGTATATTCACTTATATACATTTGCAAGTACCTGTATTAATATTCTATGTACTTCTTAATACATAATTGTATGTATATATATATTATATATATATATATATAATTATGTATTTATGTATGTATGTGTATGTAATTATACATATTTACTACTTTGTGTATATATCTATGAAGAGTGAATATTTATCTGTGTATATATGTATGTGTATGTATATGTGTATGTATATGCATATATATATATATATGTATGTATGTGTATATGTGTGTATGTATGTATGTATATATGGATATATATAAGATCCTTAAACTTATTTATCTGTTTCTGGGAGTGCGGTATTTGTCTACATTTTTCACTTCTATATAGGAAGGAAAAGAAGACGGGCTACGAGGACCAACTAGTCGTCCCTACAAATTTGAGAGAAGAGATTATGCGCTTGTGCCACGAGACTTCTTTGGCTGGACATTTAAGCATCACAGCGACAAAGATCTTCCGGCGCTTTACGTGTCCCAACATCACTATGGACGTGAAGAATTATATCGGCTCGTGTCACCAGTGCCAGATTCATGCGCCACGGCTACCCAAATTGCCAATTGAGGAGATGGAAGCTATTTCCAAGCCTTTTGAAAGGGTGGCAATTGACATTGTCGACCCTCTGCCTATGACAAGAAATAAGGATCAATACATCCACAGGGTACAGCCGCCCCTTCAGTCTAATGTACGGGCGCTAGGTTCGAGGACCCACAGATATCATCGCAGACACTTGTGAAGGAAGGAATAATCATGGGAGGAATATGTTTTCGTGCATAGATACAGGAATCATAAGACCATCATCGAGCCCATTTGCATCACTTATTACAGTTGTTAGAAAAAAGGATCGCACTATACGGCTCTGTATTGACTTCCACCGACTAAACAGCGTGACTATTTTCGACGCGGAACCAATTCCTACCTTGGATGAGCTTCTTGCACAGCTGACAGGATCCAAAGTATTTACCAAAATAGATCTTTGTAAAGGTTATTGGCAGATTCCGATGGATGAAGATCCAAAGCTCTTTACGGCCTTCCAGACACCACTAGGGCTTATGGAATTTAACTTTATGCCATTCGATCTCTGCACGGCAGCCCCAACTTTGCAGAAGGCTATGCGCAAGGCTGTAGGACATCTTCCACACGTAGCATCCTATTTGATGATATTCTCATCCATGGCGCGTCTTGGGAAGACCATTTGCTTGACTTGGAGGCCACACGGCAAGCCCTTCGACAACATAATTTGACAGGGAAGCCCTCAAAAGTCTTTGTCGGTTATACCTCTATCGAATTCCTGGGACACATCGTTGAAGAAGGAGTTGTCAGACCAGACGAGGCAAAGACAGAAGATTCTTAACATCCAGCCATGCACTACAAAGCAAGAGGTACAAAGCATCTGCGGCTTGTTAAACTTCTACCGCAGGTTTATACCCAATGTTTCTGACATCACTCGCCCCCTTACAGACTTGACTAGAAAGAAAAGTCCAAAAAAGGTTGTCTGGTCTGCAGAGTGTCAACACAGCCTAGACACCTTAAAGAATAAAATTAACCTCAAAACCTCTACCAGACCTCAGCAATACCTTTTTTGTCCAATCTGACGCCTCTAACAAGGCAATAGGAGCTGCATTGTTACAACAGCATGGGGAATCTTTGCCTTTGCTTCCATGCTACTACGCATCCAGAAAACTGATTGGCAGAGAGATAAAATATCCTATCATTCAGAAGGAATGCCTAGCAGTGGTATTTGCTCTCTACACTTTTTCCAAGTACCTTTTAATGCGTCCTTTTGTTTGATGGTCGACCATAAGCCTTTGTCGTTCCTGCGTACAAACAAAACAAGTGTGTGAGAGACTAAATCTAAAATTGTCACATTCTGCAGATGTGGTTAGATTTTTTTTCTTTCAAAAAGATTCATTAGAGAGGGGGGGTTGTCACGTATGGCAGCTCCTCTATTCTCATCTAAGGTCTATGGACCTTTTTTGCTCTGCCTTGAGCACGCAATGTTTAGGCAAGTGAGTAAAGTAAGGCCTTCGCCGCAGCTCGAGCACTTCTCCCTCTTGCAAATCACTCGCCCACTAGCTATCGTAGTAGAAGTACATATCTCGCTTTTAGAGCAGCACTGTTCAATCGAAGTTTTTTAAAACGAGTTAAGAGAGCAATCTCAAACTTCTACTTTATTCCTTCTTGGCTGTTCCTAAGATTGTGTTTTTTTAAGAGGCGAGTCTTTCATTCATTTTTTACCCTTGTAAAGGGTAAACATACTTTTTCCTTAAAATCTAACTCTTGAGCAATTTTCTACATAACTTTTATCCTCATCCTAAATTAAAATTCTAAATCACGTTCTAAGACAAATGAACCGTAAAACCTATTTCTTAATTGTTCTAAACTTTCTTATCCATTTAAATGCCTACCGACTTGCAGGACATATTACTTTATTTTCCATCGCCATTGTAAACCTATTCTAAAGTGCGAACGAGTGAGTGAAAGTTTTTTACATTTAGGGAGCTTATGCCCGGTGGCGATTATTGTTTATGACCAGTCAGCTAGGAGACACTGAACGCCAGCCGAAGTGAATTGGTGGTGCATCGCTGGCAAGCAGACTGTTAGAACAAGTCCTCGGACACAGCCTTTCACCACAGGCCAAGTTACGTGATCTGCATTAGAGATTGTCTGTATCATTTATTGCCTCTTCATTGTTAATTACACAGGCCAATCAATATTGTATCTTTTCATTGTATTAACTGACCTCATATTCGAGTCAAACTTTCGCCTAAAATGTTACAAATTTAATTGGGTCAACTAATGAAAATTGTAATCAGCATTAAGCCTTGATGCTGCAAACCTATTATTGATATTATTATATATATTTTTATATGGCATCTGTTCGTGTTCTCTTGTGAGCGTCGTGACTATTTATTACACATTGATTGCAATTTTAACCCTCTCGTTCGTGTTCCTTTTGTTCCAGTCGTTTGTTTTCCCTGTGCTATTCATTTCCGTGTCAATAATAATAAAATTAAGTGTCGTAATTTAAATGCTTTTTTTTCCTATAAAGAAAGACCACACAAAAAAAATTGCTGAAATTAAAGAAAATTTACAAGGATATAGCACTGGGGCGAGAGAGACCAGGAGATGTTTGGAAAGGCGTTATTGATGTTTGGGGCGAGCTGTACATTAATTTTGGGTTCTCTATAACTGCGTTTTACCATTTTCGATGACTCTACTGTACCACGGTCCCTCCCAGAAAAAAATTAAAAAATTTTTAAATAAGGTAACCTCGCCAGCCCGCCAGAGGACACAATTTCCGGCGTCTGCCATGCCAAGCTTCGTTCGTTTGTTTATTTAGTTTCTAAAATCTGGACAAATAAAAAGTCCACAAATTTGGAGAAATCTACATAAATTTTATTTCTTTGTAAAGTGATCCTCTGAAATAATAACGTTTGTTGGAATGTAGATATCATTCGATGGTTTGAATTTTCAAAAAAGAGATTTTACTCTCCCAGTGTATGCAACACAGTCAAAACAAGGAAGGCCATACATTTAGGGTTGTTTTCCTTTTATTGGATTTCACAAATGACTTTCAAGTTTATAAAACCAAGTAAAAGGGAGAAGATAACATATGATACACCAATTTTTCATTACTATTATTACAAAATTACTTATTAAAGAAAAATACACTTTTTATATTTACCTCATTACTTTCAAAATTATCTAGCTATACACTGCACAAGTCTTAAGTATTCGTTTACATAAGAGACTTGCATCAGGGGCAGTGAATTAAATAAGTGCAGGTATCTGATTTAATATGGCCCTCCGCACCACAGAGCAGCATTGTGTAAATGAATACTTTTATCTGAAATCCATATTTTAAAAATAAAAAGCGAAATAGTGATGACCATAATACATACACTAATACATTTCAATACATATGCCACAACAAAAAAGTGACACGGACGTAAAATAAACCCTCAAAACTAATTTGAAGACTTAGGGATACTCTCAAAATCATCAGCATTTAAAGAAAAGAAGTTATCACTTTATTCTGTTTGGTGTACATTCAGTGTTAACACACAAATTTTCAACATATACACTTTAAACTTATTGCCCTCATACAAGAAAATATACTAACTGTAATGCATCTCGCCATACCGAGTGCCATGCGTAAACAAACACATACAATTCTTCATATTGGTCAAACAAGAGGCAAACCACAATGAGGTGAACACAATGTCGACCCAAATTATTTTCCTCTCAAGATAGGAAAAAGTTTTAAAAAAATAAAAAAATGCAAGAGCTACAAAAGTGAGCTTTTTGTTTGTTTTTTTTTTTTTTTTTTGTTAATTGCACATATAATCATATTTTCAATAAAGAGGTACCACATTACATTTACACTACAGAAAAGATGGAAATGATTTCTCAACCCACAAAACAGAACTTGACAAAGATTACTGTTGGTAGCTTCATCCCCTTTTTTTTTTTTATTATAAATATGCCTACTACCTCCGAATGTTAAAATTAAAAAAAAAACAGCAGGTTAAATAACATTTAGCCGTGCTTAAAGAACAGTAGAGTCCACCAACTGCATAAATATTATGGTTAGCCATTTATTGTCCTCTATATAAAAATTGTATAAAGAAAATTATATTTCAAATGAAAAGAGTATAAAGAATATAAATTATATTTCAAATGAAAAGAATATATATACTTTGTAATCCTCTAGCGTTTTCACATTTTAAAACACATTGTAATCAAAGCATGTTTAGTACATTTTAACAATGGCAATTTATTGGATATTTGGTCCCAATTTTTTTCCCGATATCTCCCGTAACTTTTGCCGACTTCACATCATAAACTCGTTGGTCACTTGCCCGCGAAAAATTCAATTCTTAATGAATATTAATGAATTCCTACTTTCAAACAACTTGATTAAAAAAAAAACTGATGAGAAATCAGAACTTCAAAGGAAAAGCATACTTTTGCAAAATCAAACACTGTTTCTTCAAACACATTGATTTTGGCCCAAAAATCCCAAAAATTCATATACAACTAACGTATATTTCTTACAGTCAGCATTCTAAAACAAGAAGCTTCAACACAATCTCCTGATCATTCACACATGTCAGTTTGCGAAAAAGTTAAAAATTCAATATACTCCTTATTTATGAAATTATGTTCACCAACACACAAGTTTTAGGTTTTAAGAATACTTGTCATTTGATTTCATGCATTGAAAGGGCCTTTAAGTTCAAGCTGACCTATAATTTACATTTCATGTTATTGCCTACATTTTAAAACTTTTCAAGCAGGGTTTTGAGACTTTTGCAAGATCTTAATTCCATAGTTTTCCAGACTTTTTTTTCAGGATTTTTAATTCAAATTCTATTGCCCAAATTGGAATAATATGGATGTGCAATACAGTAATTATATAATATATATATATATATATATGTATATATATATATATATATATATATATATATATATATATATACACAATTACAAAAAAAAATTTTCACAACAAATTGACATGTAGAACTCTGGAAAAAAATTAATCATAAGAAAGTACACGATTTGTTTTTACTTGAACACACATATTTTTTAAGCACAAATCTGTAGCGGCTGTTGATAGGTTGGGTAGTTTGGGAGAGAGTCTGCACACTGGCCGCATGTGGTGGGACCACACTGAAATAAGCGGGAGAGATCGCCGTCCTTGCATATTAAAGAAATAAGCTTGTCCTCAATCTCCTCATGACGTTTCTTTACCACGGCTTCCTCTGACTGATTGTGCTCTTTTAATCTGATCAAACGACCATCTGAAAATTGTTATATAAATCACATTTTCAAATATTATCTACTCAAATCTCAGGTACGAGAAATACTTAATAATATAACTCCAGCAAAATGGATAACAAAGCAGAAAGAATGATTGACATATGCAATGATGCATAATATCGATTTTAATGAAAGGTGAATGTTCTAGAGTGGTCAGAAGTAAGTTTTGTTGGTGTGAAAATGTTGGAAAGTTTAGTGTGGGTCAGAATCAAAGAAATATATATATA
>BLXT01007037.1:634547-650033 GCA_019648995.1 Plakobranchus ocellatus | reverse complement strand
TGTGCAGTCGTTTGTTGTACCCTGTGATGTTGTAACCCCCGTCCATTCTAACACATACTTTCAATTTAACTTGAACACAGATGCATCTTTTTCTTTTTTGCTAGTTAGTCTGTTATTGAAAGCTTCAGAGACGAAGAGTTGTCTTTTATCTCAGAAAATGCACATGTTAATATTTTCAGGCTAAGTGCCTAAAATATATCTCCATTCTGTGGTGATTTTAAACTTTTATTTTTCATTTTGTTCAAATACTTTTCATTCGTATGGTAAATAATCTCTTTCTTTCTAGTTTTTATCATTTGTTATTAATTACGTTAGAGGCTAAAATTGTGTCAATCAATTAGACTTGTATTAATTTTTTTCTTAATATTTTCGCTCTGCACAGAGAAGGCCATTGTGCTTGAGTTTTCAGTTGGATTTTATTTGATTTGATTTTTGATAATATTTTTATTTTCAAATTTTTTAAGGTTGTTTTTTTTTTTGTTTGTTTTTTTGGATGTAGATTTTTTTGTGTGGCTGTTTTCAGCAAAAATAAGTTTTCACAAACTTTTTTTTTGTTTGAGTCTTGGATTGTGGTGCTTCTGTATGAATTATTTTGTTCTGCTTTACCAGTGATAAAATTATTCGTTATAGTATTTTTTTTTCAAAGTTATCTCTGTGGTGCGGTCTTTGTAAACCCAGTTGACAAACCGTCAGGAAAAGTGTCTGACTTGTTTTTTTGGTTTTTTTTCATGGCAAACCAATGGCAAGTAAGCCCGGCAAAACTCATCCCTTTCCAGACTGTTGACCACAGCCAAACTCCACCCATATCCAGTGGCTCGTCCATATGCATGGCCGATGAGTCCTCCCACGGACTAATCAGACTTGCTTTACTTCAGTGCACCAGTGGGATGTACTTCAAGGACGGCATAGGAGATTGGTTCAGAATAACACTTGGAGTTAGACAACGTTGTTTGCTCTCACCTGCTCACTTCAACATCCTTCTAAAGAGAATAGTGACCGATGCCTTAAAAGACCATGAAGAACAGCGCTGGAGGCAGAACCGTTTCAAACTTACGTTTTGCTGATGATATTAATGGCCTCGCAGGAAAGGAAGAGGAACTAGCAAACATAGTGGAACCTCTGGACAAAAGATGGCCATTGCTTAGGACATGGACATCAGTGCAGAAAAGACCAAACTGATGACCAACAACTCCAACACCATAAGCATGGATATCAGAATAAGTGGACAAAGACATGAAACAGTCAGCAAGTTCAAGTATCTTGGAGCAATTGTCGCAGCTAAAGGATTAAAACCAGGAATATTGTCCAGAATGGAAGAAACAACAGCAATACGGACAAAATTGAAGACAATCATGAAGGATAGGAACATTGCACTTCGCTCAAAAATTAGACTAATGCATACATTGGTCATCTCATTATTTTTGTACAGGTACACCTCTGAGACATGGACTCACACAACAGACCTGGAGAGGAAGATAAAGGCAATAGAAATGAGATGCTTTCGAAGACTATTAAGCATCTCCTGTAGAGATCACATACCAACCAAGAGGTCAGAAGTAGAATCGGGCAAGCCATAAGAAACCAGATGACCTTCTCGCAATTATGAATAAATGGAAAATGAAATGGTATGGACATGTCACACAATCACACGGGCTTGCCAAGACATTCCTGCAAGGTACTGAACACGGGATGAGAAGGAGAGGCAGACCGAAGAAAAGATGGGAAAACAACATCTCAGAATGGAGAGGCTTAAAGCTGCATGACGCTCTAAGAGAAGCTGAGAATAGAGAGAGATGGAGGAGGCTAGTTGGCAAACCTCCAATGGCATCCCAACGGTCACGAAGACTAAGGGATTGATGATGATGATGATTGTTGGGGGCGTCCACACGGTCTGTCAACGGTTACACACAACTTCACAACAACAATCACTATAAGATTTAACTAAATCGACTGCACGAGAGGTTCACACCAAATAAAAGGCAGAAGACCGGGGATAGGCGACAGAAAAACTATATTATAATAAACGAATAAATATAAAGAAGTAGGGAAGTTACACAAGAAGGAGACGGATAGATACGAGGTGAGCCAAATACAAAAGTCCAGAGTAATCAAATTACAATTAAATAAAGTTAGCACCGATTAATCCACTCACGAGGAAACTCTCCTCAAAAACTACTTCATAGATCAATAGACTTATAGACACAACCAATAAATATAATTTAGAGATATAATCTACCGATATAATTTATAGATATAATTCCTCACACTGTTCACTCGCACATGCACACGCTCCTAAACTTAATCCATCGATGATCCTCGCCCGTAGAACTTGTAGCGAGCGGTTCAATGATCAATTGGAATGTTCATAGGAATCCTCAAATGTCCAAATCCTTAGTCCAGACACGAGCTAAATCATATTCAGATAATTACGTCCGTAGCAATGTTAATACCTAACACCACCATTCAAAACACTACTCCACACAGGTCGATAGCCCTTACGCGAGGGACAACAACAGCTAGTACAATAATAGTTCTCAAATTATACCACCATTTCAGTATCACAAGAGAAACATAAATACGTAGACTTTAGACATCAGTCTGGATAGGCACACGGCCATTTCAGTTTCTCAGGATAAACATAAATTCGTAGACTGTAAACAGCAGTCTGGAGAGGCACACAGCCATTTCAGTTTCACAAGGGAAACATAAATTCGTAGACTTTAGACAGCAGTCTGGATAGGCACACAGCCTCAGGCAATATCATATAACTTCAATCGCCACTTCTTTGCGATTATTCAGTATGTCCCATGGTAGGGAGATTAAAATATATATTCTCTGCAGTCAGACATCCGCTACAACTTGCAGCCAAGATCGTCCACGACTGTTCAGTACGAGCGATAAAATAGGAGTACTTCTTCTGCTGTAAAAATCCCGCCGATCTGCAGTCTCGCCCGGCTCCCGTTGTCACGTGGCCTAACCAACCAATCACAACACACACCAAATATCCAGCTCTGCTCAGCTAAAATCAAAACATAACTACACTAGTCCCAACATTTACCCCCATCCCAAGAGAAAACCATAGGTTCGAACGAAAAAATCCAAATTCACATAACATTCATACTATGATGAGAGTAACGTTGCCACCGAGACCAAGAGTAGCAGCACCTGCAACAAAAGAAAAACACGACGACGCAGTAAATAATTGCATAGGAAACATACACAGCAAAGCAAACGGTATCATAGGCATAAATCCATGGCGATAAAATGATCAACCCATTATCAGTCCAAAATAAAGCCTACTTATCCTGTCATGAAAAAAAAATAATTTTAGACATAGGAATGAAAAGCAATAAATGAATACGTGCAGTCAAACACAGTCTCGACGGCACGTCTGCATGGACATTCTCAGATCCAGGGATGTGAACGACCTGGAACGAAAATTCCTGCAATGCCAAAGCCCATCTCATCAGGCGTGCATTCTTCGGGGAATCTGCTCTAAGGTATGACAAAGGCTTGTGGTCTGTCTGTAAAATAAAATGCTTAAAAATCAAGTATCGCTGGAACTGTGTGACAAAGGGACCTGCCAATAGGCCTTGCATAAATCACAACTCGAGAAGATCGTAGCATGGGACAGCTGATTAAACAGATCCTCTTGACGAGGAATGTTTTCAGATCCTCTTGACGAGGAATGTTTTCAGCATCAAACACTGTTACTGCGTTCAATTTCCGAAAGTCAATACATAGTCTCATAGACACATCCTTCTTTTTCACTACCACAATAGGAAAACAATAAGGACTATCCGAAGGCTCGATCACTCCTAAAGACAATAGGTCATTAACCTCTTGAGTCACAAACTCTCGAGAAGCAAAAGGCAACGGATAGGGTTTAACCCGTATAACATCATCGGTGGTGAGTCTAATCTCATGACAGAGTGTGTTGGTACATCCAGGGACAGATGTCAGAATATCCTGAAACTCTATCAACAACTCTTTAACATCTTGAACCTGAGAAGCGCTTAAACTCGGATCAATGACAACTGTACCACTTTCTGACGCCAAAGGCGGAGTCGTAACCAATGAACCTATCTCATCACCATCCTCTTCATACGCAGTAGGCTCTGCGAAACAAATAGTTTCACAAAACTTAAGATTCGAATCATGATTAGGATCCAAGTTCTCATCAATAACAGTATTAACACTTAAGGAAGGCTCAACTGTACTATGCGAACTGAAAGGAAATACAGACGAGCCACAAAATGATGTCGCACCAGCAAATGCCTGACTAGAGCATGCGCTGTCAACTCCAACCAAGTTATCACTCGGAGGAGGAGGATAAGTGCTACGCTTATATTTTCGGAGAAGATTCACATGGAAAGTACACTTCCGATCATCAAGATCGACAAGGTAAACAACACTCGTGCGTTTCTCAACCACCTTGTAAGGTCCTTTATAAGACAATACAAGTTTATTGTCTGAAGTAGGGAGTAACACCAAAACTTCATCACCCGGAACAAAATGTTTCAACTTCGACTTTGGTTCATGACGAAATCGACTCTCATCAACCGAATCACGTACTGAATCCTGTGCAAGTCGCCAACCCTTTCTTATTCGATTATGAAGGTCTAGAACATAATGGTACTGGAACGACGTTTCACCAGAGAGATCCTTGTTGAGGAAAACATCACTTAGAATTTGCATTGGATCTCTGGGAGCTCTACCAAAAAGTAGAAAAAAGGGGGAAAACCCTGTAGATGAGTGAACTTGACCTCTGTAGGCAAATAATGCCGCACGCACAAAACGATTCCATTCCGTAGGAAATTCATGTGATAGTTTCCTGATCATAGACTTAAGTGAAGAATGAAAACGTTCAACAATTCCGTTAGTCTGAGGATGATACGGAGTGGATACGAAGTGCTTGATATTGCACATACTATTGAATTCTGCCAACAACGTGGATATGAACTGCTGACCACGATCTGACTGGATTTCTTTAGGAAAACCAAGTCTGACAAAAATAGAAAAGAGACTTTCAGCCACATCTTTAGCCGTAATCCTGCGCAGCGGGACGGCTTCAGCCCAACGCGTAGATACATCCACAAGCGTTAGCAGATACTCATATCTATCACTTGAAAGTGGAAGCGGACCAACAAGATCGATAATAACTCTCTCAAATGGTTCACCGACAATCGGGACCGGTTGGAACGGCGCTGGCAGATCTCGACCAGTGCGAGGTTTAATCTGGCACATGTGACAGGAGGTGGTGTAGTTCTTGATATCCGAACACACACCAGGCCAAGAAAAATGAGTACGGATAGCCGATAAGGTTTTCCGAAAACCCGAATGGCCCGCTAAATCTGACTCATGTGCGTATGATAGCACTATTTGGCGCAATGATTCAGGCACTGCAATAGTAGTCTGAACTGTAGCAAATTCCGACCTAGCGTGAAGCCGTTTAAGAACTCCATCCTCAATCCGAAAAGACACACCATCAACTGGTGGCAAACCAACACGCTTGAACCATGGTGCTAAGGAAGGGTCCTCCCTTTGTCTAACCGGAAGGTCAGAAAAAGGAGCTAGCACATCAAAATGTGTAGGAGTGTCAGAAATAGGCAACTCATTGCCAACCGAAGCTTTTGATGCCTGGGCCCGAGTAACGACACAAGCAATTGATGAATCCGGGAACACAGCAGTTGAATCTGAATCAAATGATAGTCGACTCTCTGAACTCAAGCCATTGATGTTACCAAGGATAACATCTGCGATAGGGTGATCCAACAAGCATGCCTCAACATCACCGGAAAAATGTGGAGTTTGAATATTGATAATGCAAGTAGGAAACAACTTGTTCTTGCAAAAAAAAGTGTTTACTAACAGAGATCTGCCAGTATAACAATCTGGTGGTACTAAAGATTTGCACACACCCACAGTGTTACAACCCGAGTCACGAAGCAGGGTGGAAACCCGGTCAAAGACCTTACAAGATTCTATCTTCAATCTACCTCTAAGATCACAACCCATCTTGGCGGCACAGCAATGAGAAGGCAATTTAGGTGCCGAATAAGCGGAATTAGCGTCCTTTGGACGGCTTGGGCACTCACGGCGCACATGTCCCTTGCCCCCACACTGATAACATGTGACGTCACTACGACTGGCGGCCAAACCAGAACCACTGCTCGAACTAGGTCCAAAACGTTGACCCCCGCTAACATTCCCGCTATTAAAATCAGATTCGCTTCTGTCTCTGGAGAACGAGAAGCACCTCTTTTAACTGCACCAGAGCAAACCTGAAAACTGGGTGATCCGTGCCCCTGGGAAGAATAATTACTCCTGCTAACACCTCTCTGTGACCTAGGCCAATTACTACGATTATTGCCCTTATCAACAACACGTATCGAAGGACGATAAGGTTCAGACCTGGTAGAGAAAGAAACAGAATGTTTCTTACGAAAGATTTATTGGGCCTTGCGCGATGTATGCTGACGCCACCGTCTTAAGTGAGACCATATCTGATGGAGAACGATCTTTGACATACGCGACGAAATCCTCGTCGCACGCCTGGAGGGCGATTTCAGAACAAACTAGATATGATAGACCCTCCAGGGTGGTCACTCCCGATAATTCAACCCATCTGTCAAAGTACCGTTTCGCACGGTTTATAAATGTTCCAAAATCTTCGGCATCTTGAGGCTTAACGGAAAGAAATTTAGATCTAAATCCATTCCTATCACATCCGAATCTTCGTAGCAAGACGCGCTTGACTGCCTGGTAATCCGCGCCCTCCGCTGGACTCAACGATAAAAATATAGATAGGGCCTCGTCCTGCAACAAATTAGACAAACATGAGGCCCATTCGGTTTCGTGCCAACCAAAAGCGGTAGCAAGGCGCTCAAATCTTTCCAAATAGAGTTTACTTGGGACGGGTCGTTTAGTGCTGGTATCTTAGGTCTCTGGGTCGCATAACTTTGTCTAGGGCCTGCCCCGTCTGCATGATGTTTCGAGCTGAGCTCTATTTTTTTGTGTTTCTGCTTCCAACTCCAATCTCCTCAACTCCAACTGTCTCTGTCTCTCCTCCTTTTGGTTTTGCATCACACTTTCCTCCCTTTGCATCTCTCTTTCCTCTCTTTGCATTTGTAACTCCATTTCCTCTCTATGTTTTTGTAACTCCATTTCCTCTCTCTGCTTTTGTAACTCCATTTCCTCTCTCTTCCTTTCCCTTTCGATCTGTCTGTCACTACGCTCCATGTCCTGTCTAACCTTATCCTCAACCCATGCAGCCAAGTCCTCGCCGGACCTACCCAATCTAGCACCCAAATCCAAGTATTTCGCGTATAAGTCCAACTCAGACATGATCACCACCGACTGACTATTACGATAGTTAATAATAAGTACAATTAAGAAATTGGTTAATAGGAAACCCCTACACAGAGGTATATACACACTATCAGAGTGAATTAGGAAGTACTGAAAAATAATGTAGTGGGCTGTGGACCACTTAAAACCGAAGTGGAGTTGAGACCACCTTTGCGTAAACCAACTTATAATTCAATAATAATTCAATAATAATACACGAGATTTACTCAAATAGTATTACGTTCGATAACACACTTAAAAGTCAACCTACCAAAACCCAAAAATTTACAACTCAGAGCTAAACAGCGCAGAACTGAGTAAAGGAAAACAAATCAAGTATGCATAAACAAAACAAAGCCGAGCAAAGCAAAACAAATTGCTATTTTACGACGCTAAAAATTAAGTTCACGAAGCTAAAGTATAATTATGAAAACGCCAATGAAAGGCACAAGAGGCCACTGTTGCAAGTGACTAAATTTCAGGTGTTTACACCACCGGTCTGAAAACACTGGGGAAAAGTAAACAATTAGTAAAGCCTCACCGTCAGTGAGCAAAATTTAATCGGTCAAGAAAACCAATGTCAATATTACCTAATTATGTCTTACTAAATATGAAATGAATTAAACAACAATAGTAAACAATACAGGGAAATAGATTTAAAGGAACAAAGCAAAACAAAAAGAAATATAGTAAAATAAAAACACCAAGGACAATAAAAACAGTCGCCCCCCCCCAAAAAAAAATTACGACACCGGACTACAGATAGTAAGAAAAACGGAAGAGTTACAACAGGCTCTCCCAAAAAAAAAAAAGAAATACTACAACCTAATCACACACCTCACGCTACCTAGAGTATTAATCCAATACGTCGAGTCGGCCACGCTTTTATACACCTGCAAAAAAAAAATTAATAAATAGGAGAGGCCGCGAAACGAAATAAAGAAGAAACACACTACACAATCAGAACAAACGAAATAACACAAGAACGTCTGGTGAAATGACAAAGAGGTCACATCACCAGATGCCTGCAGCCGCCCACACACAAAAGAGTAGAAAAAGAAGACATAAGATAGAATCAATGCCCATCGGCCATCAATGTGTCAATCACAATGCCACCATAGAAACACGCCACAACACACGTCAACTCAACTGTGCTATTTCCAACACCGCGTGTCTGTAATCTTCCCCGCAACAAATGCCACTCCTTCTCGGCTCCTCACTGGCCCCGCGTTATACCTGAAAAAAAACTGAAAAGTACTTTAATACAAAGTAAAGTAAACCTAACTAGGTCGCCTACAACCCACGAAAACAAACAGAAGACAAACAGTGCCCCCACAAAAATCAATTCAGTTTTGTTTTGTTTTTTTTTCTTAAGCTAAAAGCTTGAGGGTGTCCCCTCCAAATATATTGGGGGCGTCCACACGGTCTGTCAACGGTTACACACAACTTCACAACAACAATCACTATAAGACTCAACTACATCGACTGCACGAGAGGTTCACACCAAATAAAAGGCAGAACACCGGGGATAGGCGACAGAAAAACTATATTATAATCAACGAATAAATATAAAGAAGTAGAGAATTTACACAAAGAAGGAGACGGATAGATACGAGGTGAGCCAAATACAAAAGTCCAGAGTAATCAAATTACAATTAAATAAAGTTAGCACCGATTAATCCACTCACGAGGAAACTCTCCTCAAAAACTACTTCATAGATCAATAGACTTATAGACACAACCAATAGATATAATTTAGAGATATAATCTACAGATATTATTTATAGATATAATTCCCCATACTGTTCACTCGCACATGCACACGCCCCTAAACTTAATCCATCGATGATCCTCGTCCGTAGAACTTGTAGCGAGCGGTTCAATGTTCAATTGGAATGTTCATAGGAATGTTCATAGGAATCCTCAAATGTCCAAATCCTTAGTCCAGACACGAGCTAAATCATATTCAGATAATTACGTCCGTAGCAATGTTAATACCTAACACCACCATTCAAAACACTACTCCACACAGGTCGATAGCCCTTACGCGAGGGACAACAACAACTAGTACAATAATAGTTCTCAAATTATACCACCATTTCAGTATCACAAGAGAAACATAAATACGTAGACTTTAGAGATCAGTCTGGATAGGCACACAGCCATTTCAGTTTCTCAGGAGAAACATAAATTCGTAGACTGTAAACAGCAGTCTGGAGCGGCACACAGCCATTTCAGTTTCACAAGGGAAACATAAATACGTAGACTTTAGACATCAGTCTGGATAGGCACACAGCCATTTCAGTTTCTCAGGAGAAACATAAATTCGTAGACTGTAAACAGCAGTCTGGAGAGGCACACAGCCTCAGGCAATATCATATAACTTCAATCGCCATTCTTTGCGATTATTCAGTATGTCCCATGGTAGGAAGATTAAAATATATATTCTCTGCAGTCAGACATCCGCTACAACTTGCAGCCAGGATCGTCCACGACTGTTCAGTACGAGCGATAAAATAGGAGTACTTCTTCTGCTGTAAAAATCCCACCGATCTGCAGTCTCGCCCGGCTCCCGTTGTCACGTGGCCTAACCAACCAATCACAACACACACCAAATATCCAGCTCTGCTCAACTAAAATCAAAACATAACTACACTAGTCCCAACAATGATGATGATGATGATGATGATGATGATAATTATGATTCCTTTTATTTTTGTTCCCTGTACTTGTGTTGAGTGTTTTATCACCATTGTGCCAGTGTGATGTGCTCTTACATGTACGCCTTCCTCACACAGGTATGTCAAATTTTAAAGATTGATCTTTATACTTGTGTGTAAATAGAAAATATTGCCAATCTTTATTTCTATCCTTCAACCAATTCGGATTTGTCATAGTCACCAAGGATATTGCAGCCATTGATATGACCAATTTTCTTACCACTTTGAGAAAAATAGACCCAGGCTCAGTTTTAAAGGTACTATTCTTGACAATATAAGTGTGTAAAAAGTAATGAACACAAGATAGTATCACATTTAGGGCATTTGCTGTCAAGTAGGGTGAACATTTTTATTTCTTTATGTTTTATGTTTTGGCTTTATTGGTGTGTGTTTTTGGGTCAAATTAGGGAATGGATGGTGAAAAAAAATGGTTTTAATAAATTACATAATATGTATGGCCGTCATCTTGTTTTTTTTTTGTTGTTTTTTTTTGTAAACATTTTTAATGAATCTTTTCTATTTTTTATCACTTTGCCCGAAATTTCGCATGAAACATCTTAGAAGCCACATAAACATTCCTATAGAAGGATTTTTTTATTCATAAATTTTTCTTCTCACACTGCATGAACAAATTTCTCACAATTTTCCACACTTGAACAAAAATAACTCCAAAATGAAAAATGCTAGAGCTAAATTACTCCATGCGTCAGTTTTATAGGTATAAGTGTATGCTGTGTAAAAATTTCAGATTATTTGGATAGAAAACAAAAAAAAAATTTATGGATGTTAATGCAAAAAAGTCAATCTTGAGAAAAAAACGGACAATAAAGATTTTTTCTTAAAGAGGAAAAAGATGGAACTCGCCTTTCTAAAACTCAAAATATCACCTGAAATAATTGTTTTCATTATAAATTACTCCTTTTCACTATAGAAAAATGGTTGAGGAAACAAAAAATGCCGATTTCTAAAATCGGATTTAAAAAATCACACTCATATGAATATTGACCGTACATGCTCTTAAAGGATTGATTATAGGTTAAAACAGATGTAACATTGTTTTTCCAGGAGTAGCAAACATTTTTATTTAAAAAATCCGATCTTAAATATGGAATTTTTTTTCCGAAAGCAGCAGCTAGGTTAACTGTTTCACCCCTGTTGCAGTGTTGACATATAAGGTCAAATAGTAAGGAAAAGAAGAAGAAGAAAAAACCAGGAGTAAACAGAGATATAGAGTTTATTGTGTGCAAGTAGGAACAAGAGAAATGGCATATCTTGTCTCTTTGATGCTTTGATGTACTGCATTATTCCTTTAATTAAATGAAGTGAACATATAAACACATACATACATACATTTCTTTTTAAGGACAAGCAATTAGAGATTTTTTATAAAGACGAGCTCAAACTAAAGCTTGAAGACATGCATTTGGAAGTAAAATACAAACTGGGGTTCTCGGAAGTGACATAAAAAAAAAAAAAAAACAGGATAATGAATACAAAAGACTTCTGGAAACTTAGAAACCTCTGCATACACACATAAAAATAATGGAAGCAAGGAATAACGGCTGTTTTAGAAAGGAAAAGCACTTTTTACCTGAAGGATGCTCTAACTGGTGCATCAAAGCTTGAATGGCATAAAGAGCTTGAAGTTCGAGCTCGGGTGTTTTGATGTAATGTTGCAAAAGCCCTTGGCGACTGGTCAATATATCAATGTTGAGCTTCATGGCAGCTTTAAAATAGATGAAAAAAATTGTTCATAAAAAAACTGAACAGTCTTGATAAAAAAGAAAGATTCATCAACAGCACCAAATTCAAGAATCCAGATCCCTATTTATGCATACTAATATAAGTATTTAGCAGATTTGATTGCAGTTTTCAAACCTTAGAGCCTTTTTAGTATTTCTATCCATATATCTTAAATTAAAACCTGATGCATTCAATCAACACACAGCAGTTGATTAAACATTTTCAAAATTGGCTTTATATTCCTATCACTATCTTTTGAAGTTCCGGAGTCACAATTCAAATATCTTATCTAAAACCTAAAAAAAAAAAATCTGCAAAAATGTGTGACGGCTGAAATTGCATTTTTGTTTTTTGTTTAAGCAGAATCACGCATATTGCTTTACTAAGAAGCACAGAATGTTTCAAACAGCTTCGTTTGACATGACAAATGTAAAGCATTCAAGATAATTCCATGTCCAACTACAAAAAAAAAATGTATGACAACAACCTAGAGACACGATTAAGACCCAGCTCTATACCTACAACTAGATCTTAAGCTGCTATGAGACCTGGAATTGTTTGTCATTTAATCTAAGTTAAGATTTAGATGTATGCTTTGGGCTATTAGAAAAAAAAATGCAGTATTCACGGTCATGCATTTTTGTTTAAACTCATTAATCCAAATTTATCCAACACAATATTCAATTTGAGATATATAGATTTAGATCTAGGCTTAGATTGAGTTTAGCTCTGGAATCACTTTAAAGATTTAAAGGCTCATCAACCTCATCTGAATTTTAACTAACTCATACTGTATATTAGCTCTCATGCTGTTGATGTCACTTCATAGCAGATTGGTAAAGTATTACTGATTTTTTTGTGTGACTAAGTGGCCAAACTACTCTTATTAAAGGCTACATGATTTTCTTATGCAACCTTAGTCATCAAAAACAATTTCCAATTACATCATGTCTTAATGAGTTTATTTTTTTTTTAATTACTTAGATTGATTAAATAAACAATACAAGTGAACAAGCCCAAAAATGAATAATGATGTTCCAAAAAGTATGTACAACAAGAGAATTAAATCTGTTGTGTTGTTCATAGACAGAGGCTATGATTGGAGCTGAGGGACTGGTTACTAAGTGATGTTATTGTTACGAAGACCACTTGTAATTCTTTTTTCTAAAGAAAACATTCGTAAGCATTGTTTATGAGAGATTCACGCAATGCATTCTTTTTTTGCACTCTCTACATTTAGTAGAAATCAGCTGCTTTTCCCAACAACTTACAAGCTTCTTTCCAAATTTTTATTTTTGAAAAATAAGCGATGCATAAACTCACTTGATAGCGAAGCTTTAATGACAGCTGTGATTAGCAACCGTACAATTGTCTTCTCTTCTTGTTCTCTTGGAATATTGTCCTGTGTGTTGGAAATATATGGAACCAAGATGTGATTTGTTTTTGGACAAACAATAAGGTGACTTATTTATAAATGCAAGGAGTGACAAAGAAAAATCGAATATTACATTTAGAGAAAAGAAATTTAGTCCTAAAAGAAAATCTTGAGATTGAAAACAAACATTATATAGCAGCACTTCAAGCAAAGTAATGTTCAAGAATTTTGTTTCAAAACCCACAGCCAAAAGTAAATCTTTAAGTGTATGTTTTTATGAAAAACCAAAGTGACTACCTTTATGAAAAATAAAGGACACTGAAATATGCTCATACATCCACAATGCAAACATGAAAGACGATTTTTTATAATGTAAGTAATGTTCTCTGCACATTATAGGTTTGAGTCACATAATTGGTTTGCTTTCAGGTGATCTCAGACTACTTTTTCTTGACATGCTAGGCAGCAGAGCAGACTTGAACCTATGAAAAGAGGGCCTTAGAGAAAGTTCTCTAGTTATTGTGCCATTAACTCCTTCTCTCTTATAAATGCAAAATCAATGAGAAATCTGCCAAATTTGTAGTCCTATTTTATACAAAAAGCTGTTATCAAAGAATGGTCAAAACCATAGTTTTTGCTGAAGTCACAAAAATTTATTATGCTTAAATATAGCTCACCTTGATGTACATCTGTACATCTGAATTTGGTCTGCCGTCTTGTATCAACATTCTCAACTCACCCAAAATGTTGTCCTGGCTGACTTGTTGAGTTGAGGCTGATGAAGATTCTGATGCATCCTGTAAAAATTCCAATATAGGCATTCTTAAGATGATTCTCTACAATCCTTAACTGATAACTTACGGATTCAAACTTTTCCATCAGAACATTACCAATTTAACAGGCAAAAAGTTAATTTCTAAGACCCTTAACAAAATCTTGAACATCATTATAACTACAAAAGAATTTTTTTTTTTTTAATTTTAATGCTTATAAATAATTCAGATGCAAAAATGAACTAAATTCCTTTTCATGTACTGATGTTAAAAACATAATATTTCCTCTTCTGTAGGTGCCATGTCTGAAACAGACATTAGGATGAAAGTCTTCAGTTCAAACCTGCTACAATTTCCTGTGACTTTAGAGTTCAGATTTTCGGTGAAAATTATTATTGCATTTGCCTTCAAACACTTTCCAATTATTGCAAGATGTTTTATGTCAGAGCAAAGTGTCCTAGAAATTGTAGATGCCTACATCTTATGGTTTTGATTTATGATCCCCTAAGATTAGCTTATTTCAATACATACCTTTGTGCGTCTTTGATATCTTCATTATTCTTTTGCTCTACTGCTTCCAGTTTTCTTTTCATTTCCCTGTCTATTATCCAATACTCACATACATGTTATAGTTATGACCATACACATGTTTTCATTGAGAGCCGAATATGAATCATAGGATGAATATCATTTATAAAATGGCAAATATATCTACCACTATTGAAGAGACAGAGACTTAAACTTGAAAAAAATGATTGAGGACAATAATAAAAGTGTACGGCGAGTCAGATGAGGGGTTGAAGAAATATAACTAAAATAAAAGATAACAAGAATGAAAACATCATATGGAGGAAGGAGATACAATATCATGTGCAACTTTATTTCTTTTACATAGCGTTGACAGGGTAGTTTAAGATGTAACCAAAGAGAAAGTGTTTTCTTAGATGTACACAGCAAATGTTAGGACAGTGGGAGACCATTGACAGATCTAGCTAGAGGAAAAAGGCCTGGAGGTCAGGATATTAACATTAAGGATTTTGTATATAAGATGTATGAGCTACAAATACTGGGACAATCTCAGACTACCCAAGAAGCTCTTACCTCTGAAAAATTCAATGAAGAAAGATCAATCGTCAATCCTAGAAACTCTCCTTGTCTCTCTGGATTCAAAAATATGTATAAAAATAGAATGCAGGGGAAAAGAAATCAAATTCAATAGTGCCTGCTATATTCTTAAGATATTCAAAGCAGTAAAGATTTACACAATTTATTGAATACAATGAAGGATCAATTGCTTCAGATCAATTTTCCATATTTGGTTGATGTATGTGCATGTACTGGCCTTAATTGAATTCAAAACACTCTCAGTGCAGAAGGATTAAATAAATGAAAGCTCATCTATCTTCAGGAATGGTAGCAGTCATGCCTTCCGGTGCCACCATGTCAATGATAGATTATTTCTGTTGATTCTCTTGAATATAAAAACCCATTCTCTTTTTTTTTTTTTTTTTTGGGGGGGGGGGGG
>BLXT01007037.1:614811-631175 GCA_019648995.1 Plakobranchus ocellatus | reverse complement strand
GTCTGTCTGTCTGTCTGTCTGTCTGTCTATCTATCTATCTATCTATCTATCTATCTATCTATCTATCTATCTATCTCTCGCAAAAAATTTTTCTTTCTCATCTTCATCCTTTTTCTTTGTCGCCTCTCTCTGTATCTAGATCTATTTGCCATCTTCGTCTGTCTGTCTATTAGCCCACCTTTTAATTTTTTGTCACCAATGTAAAAAAAAAATGTCATGACACTCTCTTTAATTCTGTTACAAGCCAAGGCTATATAACTTTTTTTAAATTCTATGTTTTTTGCGACTGTTTTGGAGAAGGAAGAAGAAGTTAATGTAGCTTTCCTCAAAATTATGAGCAGATGAATAGGTGGATTGATAAGCAGAATGGAATAATATATATATATATATATATATATATATATATATATATATATATATATTATATATATATATATATATACATATATATATACATACATACATACATATATATATGTATTCCTTCATAGATCTCTATCCCCCTCCCCCTTCCCGCTCATCTCTCTCTGTCTCTCTCTCTCCCTCTCTCTCTCTATCTCTCTCTATCTATATCTATCTATCTATCTATCTATCTATCTATCTATCTATCTATGTATCTATCTATGTATCTATCCATAGATTTATCTCTCGCGAAAACTTTTTCTTTTTCATCCTCATCCTTTTTCTTTTTCTCTGTATCTAGATCTATTTGCCATCTTCGTCTGTCTGTCTATTAGCCCAACTTTTAATTTTTTGTCACCAATGTAAAAAAAAATGTCATGACACTCCCTTTTAACTCTGTTACAAGTCAAGGCTATATAACTTTTTTAAAATTCAATGTTTTTTGCGACTGTTTTGGAGAAGGAAGAGGAAGTTAATTCGTAAAAAGCTCATCCTTATAAAAGCAAGAATGAAAGAAACCAAGCACTCACGCATGCTTTTACGCTTTCTGCGACGCCATGATGGAGGAGACTGAGTTTTTGAAAACTGTATAACTTCTTGCTCTTGGTAGAAGTCTTCCCTTATATCATCAATCTTCTTAGGCCTTGGTTGTTCTTTGCGAGGCACCCAGTTGTTCTTATGTATGGAACAAAATTGAAATAAGGGAGTCAAAACTTATTTTGAGATTATACTGAAGAAACAAAAGAAAGAAATCAAACAGGGATGACATTTTGAAAAAAATTAAATTTATTTCTCGCTGAAATAATTACTCAAGCTGAAGAAAAATAGGGCAATAATCGAAGAAAGTCTAATTATTTATGCTGAGAAAAAATTTCATTATGAGATAACAATCATACTCATATGATGCTCTTAATAGAAATGTCTTTAGTGAGAAGTTTCAAGAAAATCGGGCTTATAAATTGACACTGTTGACTAATTTTAAATATTTTCCACAAGCTTAGATATTCGAAACGAAGAAAAATGTGTTGTGCCTCCCTAAAATTAGACCTTTTGCATCAGTACTATTTGTAATTAATATAGGTGTAGAAGTCAGAGTTCTCAATGTATATTGATCAAAATCTTGCACAACCACAAAGACTAGCAAATTTTTTATAGTCTTCAATAACTTTAAATTTAAAATTGATGAAGAGGGTAGTGGGACCCAGTGGGACTAAAAATAAGACCTGCACAGAGCGGAAGATCCTTAATAGGACAATGGCCACTCATAGATCCCCACTGCCTTTTGGGTTAGTTGCAAAACAAAGGCTAGTGGAGAGCCCGTACACAAACCAGCAGCAAGCAAGGGCAAACCACTGCTGTAGCTTCACAAGAAAAAAAATCATGATCTAAAACCAAACTAAAACCTCGGCCAATAATGCTAAGGGGGCTTGTGATTCTAATCTAAATCCCTCATTCGGCAGGGACAGCCATGTGCAGCAGGTGGCTCCAGGTCATTATCCAGCGACTGCACGCAAAATTAATATCAATCAAAATTTTTTTTTTTTTAAATAGCAACATGGAATGTGCGTACACTGCATCAAAAAGGAAAATTAGAAAATGTTTTTCAAGAAAGGGACAGAATGAAACTTAACATCCTAGGCCTTGCTGAGGCAAGTTGGAAAGCGGCAGGTTCCGTGAAACTAGCCAGTTAAACTCTAATTTACTTAGGGGGACATACACATGAAAGGGCGTTGGTATCTTATTTCATGTAACAACACCAAACCGTTAAATCAAGGAATTATATCGAGTGTATGCACCAACATCTGACAGTGAAGATATAGAAGCAGAAAAATTTATAGAGAAATAGAAAAGCAGAAGGCTATCTAAAATCCCAAGACATCATAATAATAATAATGGAAGATTTCAAAGCAAAAGTCAGGGGTGAAAGGTTAGAAGATGCTGGGCCCTGTGGCATATGAATTGTAAATTAGCGTGAAAGTAGGCTAATTGAATGGTGCCAAATCAATTTTACCATCACAAATACTTGGTATCAAAACTATCCTAGGCGACAGTGGGCCTGGAAGAGCCCCGGTGATAAAGTTAAAAAAAAATAGATTATATTTTCTCATTAAGAAACGATTCTGAAACGCCGTCAAGAATTGAAATCACTGTCAGGAGCCAACTGTGGTTCTGATCATTTTCCAGCATGTGCACATTTTAGATTAAATGTAAGAAGTTAAGAAAGGCAAAGGCTAATCCTAAATTCCAAAAAGATGTACTAAAATCTGATGAAAAATTAAGAGATAAAATTGGTATAGCTGTGCATAACAAATATGAAACTTTAAACAACATCTCAGAAGTAGAAGAACTATGGTCAGAAATGAAAAACTCACTTAATGAAGTCATCAGAAAACCGTTTCCAAAAAAAGATTTTAAAAAAAGAGCATAAGAAATGGATAAACAGAGAACTACCCAATTTGATGGAAGAGAGGCGCAAATCAAAAAACACAGTCGTCGAATACAAAGATATATGCAGAAAAATCAAAATAAAATGCAATGCAGTGAAAGAAGAATGGATTACTCAACAATTGCAGGAAAAAGAGCAAAAGCTAAATATTGACAGCAAATTCATACACGCTAAAATTAAGGACATCAGTGGTAAGAAAATCAAATACAGTAGCCCTGGGTGTATCAAATCAAAAGACGGAACAATACTGATGGAAAAGAGGGAAATACTAAACATATGGTCAGAATATGTGGAAGACCTTTTTAAAGATGATAGGTGCAAAAAAAAAACCAAAATACAGAAAAACAAAGAAAGCGCAATTATCCTTAAGAAGGGGTAGAAGCAGCAATAAAGAAAATTAAAAATAGAGAAGACACAGGACGAGATAACATACCAAAAGAAATAATTAAGCATGAGATTATGTAAGAGCAGACCTGACAACAAAACTTCTTACTGCAGTATATGACAGTGGTACAATTCAAGAAGATCTTTGTCAATCTATTTTTATAGTTCTGCCTGAAACACCAAATGCAACAGAATGCAATCAGTTTAATGAGCCATTTTACGAAAATCCTGTTATGCGTTTTGATGCATAGAATGCTCAAGAGTCTAAGACCAGAATGTCTCCAAAACAGTTTGGCTTTAAGCCTGATAAAAGGACTAGAAATACAATATCCACTTTGTCAATGCTTATGGAAAAGTATATAGAAATGCAAAGAGATCGCCATTTCCATCTCTGTTTCATTGATTATTCTAAGGCCTTTGAGAAATTAAACATGTAGAGCTGTTTCTTATGCTAGAACAATTAGACATCGATGGAAAGGATCTAAGAGTAATTAGAAATTTATACTGGGATTAGACTGCATCTGTGCTGTTAAACTTGATGGAGAACTTAGTGATTTCGAATCCATCAAAAGAGGTGTGAGGCAGGGACGTTTCATGTCTCTTGATCTAGTGAAATAATATTAAGGAATCTTGATGATATTTCAGGCTTAAAATTACATGGAAAGAATCTTAATAATCTCAGGTATGCAGATGATACAGTTGTAATAGCAGAACCTAGCGAAAATCTACAAAAACTTCTAGATACTGTAGTTTAAGAGAGCAAAAGAATGGGCCTGTCTTTGAATGTAAAGAAAACGAAAATAAGGTCATCGCAAATAAATCCTCTAACCCCAAGTGTAACATCGTTAGCAAAAGAGAACAAATCAAACAAGTAACAAAATTCAAATATCTAGGTTACCAGATAACATTAGATGGCAGATGCACTAGCGAAATAAGTAAAAGAATAGCTATGGCCAAAGATATATTCCAAAAAATGAAACCAATACTGACAAATAGAAACATAAGTATGAAAAAATATATATATGGTCAGTACTTTTGTATGGCAGTAAGTGTTGGACAATAAACAAAGAAACAGAAAAAAAAAAACTAGAAGCAGTAGAGCTGTGGTTTGTCATAAGAATGATGAGGATATCATGGACAGAAAAAAAGTTAAATGAATTGGTACTGAAGAGGCTTATCTTGAACAATCACTAATTAAACCATGAAACAGAAGCAACTGCAGTTTTTAAGCCATATTTGCCGACACAAAGGTTTAGAACACTTAGCATTCACTGGAAAGATTGAAGGTAAACGCAGTAGAGGAAGACTGAGAATAACTTTTCTTGGAAGTCTCTAGTCATGGGCAATAGTAAAGGGTAGCAATAACAACTTCATGAGGTTTACTGAGAATAGGTTTAAGTGGAGAAACATGATCGTCAATGTCTGTTCCAGAGAAGGTACCTGAAAAAGAGAAAAAGAAGTATCTTTTTTTTGTGGCACTACAATAAGCAATACTATTGATGCCACTTTAAATACTTCTACATTTGCATACATCTTTGAATGTTGGCTGAGTGGACAACACAGGGCCAGTTCAAATTTAGAAAAAAAATGTATAGAAATACAACTTGAATTTTCCTTATCGAGGTTAATATCGTTGGCTTTATTTCACAGAAGGCCTAAAAATAGAATAATCAGCAACAATATTTCTTTAAATTTATAGGTGACTTATTCAATGAAATTTTGAGCTATGACAACAGTCCTTGTTTATATATCATGTATATTTTTTCTTGTCAATAGAAATGGTCAAGACCAAACCTGGCTCTGAATAAGTTGTCCTCGCCTCTTTTGGCATATCTTAGCTCTACACACTATTGAGATTTCACTCTCTACTGAAAAGTGTAGATTTTTTTCACCCGGACAATATATAATGACAAAGAATGGAATGAATTCTAAAAAGTAATATGTCTAATGAAAGTCAGTGGTGTGTGTGTGTGTGTGGTTTTTTTTAATGCAACTGGCATATTGGTTAACAGCATAGAATTAGAACTGCAGCTTAACGGGAAGCCACCAACCTTTCAAAGCTTCCTAAGCTTGTGCAGCTCTCACAAGCCAGCCCATGACAGGAATTTTTTTTGAGTGCAGAGACTCCTCAAAGAACATCACTTTCAAATTTAGACATTCCTATCAAGTGGATAAGTTTGCTTTCAATTGTGCAACAAATCAACGATGTCTGAAGTTTCCTTTCAATATTGTGCAACAAAAAGTGATGAATTTCATAGTTTACCAAAATTGGCAGCAAAGTCCCAAGGAGAATCAGCACATTATTACACAATTGCTCTTCTTATTAAATGAGAAGTTACATCATGCCAAAGAAAAGACACAAGCCAAAATTAAAAGATATAAAAAAAAGTTATTTCACGAAAAAGCAAAACTTACCTGTCTTAATTCAATTACATCTTTCAGAGCAAACTTTACCCTGGGCTTGCACTTCTCTGCAATCCTAGACATAAGGGCAAAGTACTGGTCCATGCGTTGCTGTAGGATAAGAGCGTTGCTGTAAAATAAATTCTTGCAAAAAACAATCCATTAAATATTAAAATTGAAAATGCCTAAAAAAAAATTTGTTTCTTCCATTATGGCCTCAATGAATTAAAAAAAAAAGTTATAGAAATTGCCTTGTAGTACTTTTTTTTTTTTTTCAAACATAATAGTAATGATTGGCACTTCAAGCCATTGTCAACATGTTTTGATTGTACTATTAGATCTATATAAAAAAATTCAAACCAGATAGAAACATAAATGCGATACTAATTTAGAGCTTTAACTGCACAGGTTGATAAGTTAGTGTCAAGGTTAGGACCTCCAAACTTTGAGGGCCGTCACCCTGAGGACCAAACTACAGGAATTCAAACAAATCAACAGCAAATAACTGTCTAGAGGACCATAAAAAAGAAGAGAGGGAAATCAGGTTAAAAAGAAAGAAGAAGCTCCAATGCTACATTTAATTTACACTATATACATATGAGAACATTAAAAAGAAACAAAACATAGATTTACAATATTCACTAGCACTGTCAAGCCAGAATTTTAAATTACAAAAAAAAGGAAATAGCGATTGAAAGAAACCAGTCCAGTGGTGTAATCCAGCGGCAAAGCACTGATCATAGGAAATAATTAGCAATTAAAAGAAGACCAGTCCAATGGGAATCAAACGACAACAAATGTGACGAAGACAAGTCAGCACAGACTGCGGGGGATCCAACGGTGAAGAGCTGACAGGTGTGACGACGATATGTTGGCACAGAATTTGGGGCATGCACTGACAAGGAAGGACCAGTGTCTCTGGGTGCGCCAGCACACAAATGGCAATAACAGGATCAGCAGCAACAGGCTCATACCAATAGAGTAGTGTGGGGGTTGCTTGAAAGCTCAAAATACTTAATATAACACTTGTTGTTTCATATCAACCGGTTTCATGTTTCATGATATTTCCATACCTTAGTAGAGTTGTGGCGTAATTAGAACACAGGGAATTGAGAGCATAATTCTTATTAAGCTACCGAACGCGTGAGGGTGCCATAAACAAGTTGGAAATCATTCTCTTCAAATTCTCATAATAGCTCATCTCAAATGGCAACTTTTACAATTTTTACGCAATGATATAAATCTCTATAAATGTCAGTTTATCCAGGCTGTTTCCTTAGAGATTCTGAACTACAATATCAAAAATCAAATTATAATTTCCACTTATACAACTTTAGCACAATGATATAAACCTCCCTGAATGCCCATTTATCCAGGGCTTTTTCCTTAGAGATTACGAAGTTACAATACCAAAATCAAGTAACAATTTTCTGAGTTCCTGAAAATGAAACTCCTCAAAATCGCAGCAAAAGAAATCAACTGAACACAACACAGCATTAGCTTCTCAAAACGAAATTACAAACAAGTTAAACTGGACAAAAACACCGTGCAATTATATTCACATTAACTCACCTGAACTAACTCATTATGCCTTAACAGTCGATTCCCTTTAAATTATAAAGGTTTGCCTTAACATATGGCAAGGTTTCAAAGTTTTAAAGCTAGATCAAAAATGCTTATCAAAACTCTCTGGGTCCTTTTTTATAATGGTGTTATCAAATTAAACAATAAAAAATAGACCTTTGCACATTTTTTTTATTTTTGTCTATAATATTAAGACTGCTATGTCAATTTGAGTTCAAAATAATGAGGAAAAGAAAAATTACTGTCTGCAAACATCGACTTTAAAGCACAAATTAATGCACTTACTCATTAAAAAAAACTTTTGAAACCAGAATAAAGACTTGGTGCACAATATTTGATAAAATCTTCATTTCCCAATGAATTTCAATTAAATAAAGAGCAAACGAAAGTAGAAAAATTGGAGAACAAGACAAATAGTAAACATTTCAACATCCACTCCATAGTCTAAATGTGATGTATGAGGGAGTATCATAAAACCAGTTATCTTCCCTTGCCTCCTTCACTGGCAGGGTCATGAATCAGCAGGTGTCATGGTAAGCGGTATCTGGGCTCCACTTTTTGGGGATTATTAGGTGGGAATTTTTTGCACTTTGGGCCACTAAAGGCAACATATTTTTGTAAAGAAAAACCCAAATGTTAGTTTTGAGGTGGTTTCGTCGCCGATAGGGAGAGTGCATAGCAAAAGGAAATTACACATTTCAACATAAATTTTTCAAAGAAGTTGAACTGAATGAATCACAGTATAAAATAAATGTCTGACAAACACTACGCACCTTTTGACAATTTGCAACAATTATATGCATTCAACTCAGCCTCAACAAATGAGCAATAAACTTCTAATCAATATTGCAAACAGCCTGTTTTTCTTTTACTCACTTTTGCCTTTCCAGTATCCAAGATGGATCCTACTGTTATGATAAGAATAGAAAGTGAGAGAAGAGACTCATCGTCTTTAGCTTTCAAAAGGCGGAAGATGCAGTCATGCATGATATTCTCTGTCAGCATGTTTAGTTTGAAGAGTTCTTCAATAAACCTGGAAGTGATCACAATATTCCACATACATATTGTATTAACTGATAGTTCATTCATTCTTATCTATCAAATAAAGTGAATGATTTTATACACACATATATAATAGATAAGACAGTTATTAAGATTTTTCAATTCTAAGTATTGATAAGGGTCAACATGCACAATCTGCCACATTTCCCTTTGAGGTATTACTGTGGGGTATTGATTCACAGATTTCAGCTTCTGATTTCTTATTGTAGAAGGAAATAGGCCTTTATCAACTTACTGCAAAAAGAAAGATTGGTTTTACAGTTACAAGTTTAATTTTTTTTTTATTTAATTAATTAATATTCAGTAGCTAACATATGTTTTTTAACTTCTTTTTTTTCTACTTTTTTGTAAATTTTGAATTTGGTTGACATGCCAGTCTATGATTTAATAATAAAAAAGATAGGAATCACGGACTGCGATAAAATATTGACTTTTCTAAACATTATTTACAGGCTCAAATTTCCCTCTTTCAAATATTTTGAGTAACTTTTCTTCTGACCGATTTTAATTAAATGAAACATAACGTATCTTCGCATTAATGCCAAGAGCTGAACATTATAGAAAACAATTTTGTTAACAAGCTGAACTGTTTTATTCCCAAGTTTTCTGAAATTGGATAAAAAGATAATCTTTGAAATGTTGCTCTGATTAGTGTGAATTCTTAATCTTGGAAAGTGTATCAGTCATCAAAAATTGCTTCCTTCTAATTTGACTGTCATCATCATCATCAGGTGCCTTGCTTTACAGCGTTGGCGATCATGGTCCTCCACTTTTTCCTGTCCTTTGTCGCTTCTATTGCTTCCAACGATTTCCCTGCCTTCAGCCAGTCTGTCAGGCCTTCAATGAGCTTTTCTCGTTGTTTTCCCCTACTGCGTTTTCCTTCCAACATTCCTGTTGTTACAAGATTCTCCAACCCTTCTCTTCGCATAACATGGCCGAAAAAGGTTGCTTGACGTTTACGGATTTTGCTTATGAGTAGTCTTGTTGTATGAGCTTCCTCTAAAACTGAATTTGACTGTAGTGCATTCATTAGTTAAAAAATGCAAGTCTTGAATACTGATAAAATTTACTTGCCTCTGCTGAGCATACCCCCATACTTTATGCTTTACCTAAGGAGATCAGCCCACATATGTGCCTCAGAATAATTGTATAGATCTTACAGAGTTATATCTTTCTACTTTTCAATGGTCAGTGGATCACCAGGTAGAGTGACCTTCTCTAATTATGTGTGAATGTCCCCCATCTAAATGACCACTGACAAAGCAGAAGTAGATATCAACATCTCCCATTGAGTAAGGATGCCACCACTTATGCACACAAATTTCATAAATAGTTTAGATATTTTTCATTTTAGTTCTTCATATTTGCCCCTCTAAAGGCTAGTCCCCTGTGGCCACGCTCATGCTATTTTGATTATAGTTTCTGTTAAGAACCAGTTTTAAAGGGTTAATTTAAATATGAGCAAACCTAAAGTGTGAACGTGTCAGGGTATAGGTGATTTTGTCATGCATAATGTTGTGGCTTGAATAGTAGTTCATGTAGTGGCCAGATCTGTGTCGCTGAATTGCAATTAAAATTTTTGTCCTTTGTTTTAGACAGAGAAGTAGGCAGGACAATAGTAGAGCCAGCACAGGCTGGGTATTGAATTGATGTAATTTAAATTTAAATACATACATTTTATGAGAGAATGTAGCTATTCTTTTAAGTTTCATTGTATAGATTTATTACATAATTAAATGAATATTAATTGTCCTGCTTCCACTTTCCCAGATGCTTTTTGTCTGTTGATAATTCTAGATACTCATCATCATCAGGTACCTTGTCTGAAAGAGACATTGGCGATCATGTTCCTCCACTCAAACCTATTCTCAGTTAACTTTCACCTAAGATTTTCAATAAAAGTTATTCTCTGTCTATCTCTACTGCCTTCATCAGTAGCGATAAATTTATTACTATAAATGACCATAATATTAAAGTGCTGTAAATGAGCAAATGAAGATCTGAAAATCAAAGACTGTGCTTAACAAGTGAATGCCAGTGTCATTGAAGAAATTGCCGCACTGGACTCGTGACAGAGCTGGAAAGCTGAGTCTGCCGTCCTGAGTTATCAGCATCTTCGATAAATTGTATTTAAGGTGGTTTGCCACTGTTTTGAACAACCTTCGATTTCTTAATTTATTAAATTTAACGTCTTGCGCTAAGTCAAACTAGTTTGTCAGTGCTTTTAGTTGTGATGAAGTCTCGTTATAATTAGTTTCTTTTTATGTGATTGTTTGGCACCACTTATTAAGGTTAATGATCTATGGAGGATAACTACGAACCGGTACTGTCTGCAGTTGCCCTAGTTGGAGTTGACCACTAGTGAAATCCTCCCAATGTTGAGACGGGCCGCCGTTGTGGTAGCTTATTGCTTGCTCTGGATAACCGCCGAGCGATCATACCATATAAAAAAATATGATTACATGTAACAAATTTAGGATATTCAGTGTATTTTGCCTGGGGACTTACTTTTGGGTATCTGCCATTTTGCATTTTTTTCGATCGATTGTCATTGTCGGGCATTTCTTTTTTCTTTTCCTACATGACAAAGGGTAGAATCGGAGTTGAACTCCAGAGGCAGACCATTAATTAATGCACTAAACAGTGTTTATTCTCTGAGGCTTAGACATTTGTTTTCTTTTTTACAGGAAAAACGTAGTTAGCCCTTACGGTTGCTAATTTGCGAACTGATACGCTCAGAGTTTTTGTTCTGCATGTCAGGGGGCGTCAGTGGCACAGTGGCTAGCGAGTCCGCCTGAGATCTGTAAGGACCCTTCTGTCGTGGGTTTGAGCCGAGCCACCGGCACCCTGGCCTGACGGAGGGCCTGAAAGACTGAGATCTCCTTTTTGTGGACTGGCTATACACAAAATCAAACTTGCTTGTCAGGAGGTTAGACGTTTTTGTAGGTCAGTTGCTCTGACTCGTAAATATATCTTCTTTCCTTCTTCTTAAACCTTTGGGAAATGTATCAACTGCTTGAAACGGAATTTTCTTTTGGATCTAATTTACAGGCTGGCTGTTGCCACATTATCGATACTATAATCACTTCATGGTTCAAATGTTCCTACTTTCTTTAAGTCTCACCGAAAGGTCTGACATGTTCAATCTTGATTCAGTTGTCATTTCATCAGAGTAGTCATTGTAACGTTAACAGACTGTGGACATTCAATGTTTATACATATGTTGAGTAGGGCAAGACTTATAATTGTCAACAAGTGTATTCGTTGCCCTATAGCATTGCTGTGATTTTCTATCAAGTTTTGCTTTTTCTCATTTCACTGTATGCCCATGGCAATTACAAATGAATTGAGATTGCACCTCAAGTTGGATGCGTGATTATTACAGTTAATATTTGTATTGCTATATGCCACACGGTAGCGTCAGGATTTGAATATTATTATTATATTATTGACATGAAATCAATGAATTAAGAAGAAGCAGAAGAGAATATAGAGGAGAAGTAAAAGAAACGATATTAATCTACAGCTGACATTTTAAATACATTGAGGTCAAAGAGAGATGTTGCGATTCGTGTTAAAGTAGTTGAAATTGAGTTGTCAGACCGACTTCATAGGATTGTAAATAATGTCTTGTTGTTTTGTCTGTTTATAGCATCATTTAGTTGATATCACAAAACCACAGTGTGATTCCTTGTTCATAGGGTAACCTATAAAAATCCACACAAAAAAGAAATATTGTCAGGTCAATAGATATTTCATTTTTAAAACGTGTTGAATATATAAAGCAAGATGACTGATCTACACGAGAAGTTCATGGAAATTGTTTAACCTACAAGGCTGGGAATTGATGGATTTTGAAGAGGATAAAGTTAAAGAGGAAAAGCAAGCTGCAAGAGAAGAAAGACAAGCCTTAAAGAAAAAAACAGCGAATGGAATTAGAAATATTGCAGCAAGAAAAAGATATTAAGTTGGCAGAAGCCAAAGCAGTGGTGCTACTAATGCAAATGATAGTAACAGAAGACGTTTACCCTTCTTCAACGACAAAACAGATGAATTTTACACTGGAAGAATGAACTGGAACAAGTCAGAGTGGGGGGACTGTTAATAGAATTTTTATCTGGTAAAGCATTAAATGTCGCTACTGGGCTTAAGAGAGGAAGTACTTGAATATCAAATTTTAAGAAACGCAATACTCAATGCATATCAATTTAATGAAAAAGGATTTTGTTCTAGGTTTCGATCCTGTGTTCCATTAAAGGACGAGAATTTCATAACTAACATGAACAGATTGCTATCGTTTTTTTTAACATTGACAGGAACTCACTAAGGTCAATGTTGAGAGCGCTGGCAAAATTATTGTTCCTCAGTCCTGTCATGAAGACATGGTTTCCTACATAAAGAAAGAACAACCAAAAATTTGTGGAGAAGTCATGAAGCTGGCAGGGCAGTATGCTAACGCTCATCCAAACGGACCTCTCGCAAAAGTTGATACCTAACCAAATGTTGGAAAAGAAGCTTCTCTTCCGAGGAAGCCTTCCACAAGAAATGGTCTAAGGGAGAGAGCTGTGAGTGAAAATGGCACTGAAAGGGACAGGCAATTCTGATCATTTTTCCATTACCACAGTGCCTGCGGTAACCAGTAGTCTAATGGAAACTATGCAGTTTCTCGTGTGAAAACAATAAGTTTGAATGATTCTGTGGTCAAGAATACCACAAAACCATCATGAAATAATTACTACTTAGTTTAATTAATACTTGTTTTGTATCCATTTTATCAATGTGCTCTTAATTTTTCCTAGTCTAGATCTAGGCTTACTGATCAAGTAACTGAATAGTAGATCTTTATCTAGAGATATAATTCGATCTAGCTCTCGATCTAACTGTAGAATTGCAGTAATATGATTAACTTTTTTTTGTACGCATAGGCCTAATGAATGAACAGGGTGAAAAAAAAGGCAGCAGTTGAATGCCTCGAGAATGAAAACGAGAACTGTGGCATTCTTACAGTGTTGGGGCCTATGTAATATACTTATTAAAAGAGCCTCTACATTAATTAATCAACATTCTTATATTATTATTATTTCAGTGTCCTGCATCCTCTGCAAAGGCGTTTGTAATGTCAAGTGACTTAGAAAAGACGTGTTGTGGCTGTGGAGAATCGATAACAATGTAAATTAAGATTAGGATTTGGCAAACCTTTTTTTTTAATCAAGGATCGCTGTGATTTCTTTTCTTTTTCTTTCTTTTCTTTTTTTTTGTTTTGTTTGTTTTTTGGTTGTTGTTATTGTTTAATAGGCGCATAATATAGAATGGAATTGTAAGTCTTTCTTTTCCCCCGTCTTCAGCTCCTAGTTATATTTATATAACATATATACATATATTACATATATATAATATATGTTTTAATTAGAATTATATTATAATTACAATGTTACATATTATATAAGCTTATTAAAGTAATTAGATCTAATTATAGTCTAACTTTGTAGTTTATCGAATCAAAGACAATTAAAAAGAGCATAAATAAAGTAAGGAATTATTGAAAGGGGTTTCTCTTTAATTTGATGAATTAAATGTAAGGGTAAAAATGATAGAGATATAGATATAGATTAGACTTCATGTGTTCAATTCTTTCTTTACTCAAAGTAATGCTAGGTCGGGCATTCTTCTGCCAGCCACTGAGGAACCAACACAACTCAGTTGTGTGTAAGAAATGACCCCAATGTAATGGCCTATTGTTTTAAATGTGGCAAACATGGCCACATTATAGCTGTAGATTGTTGGTCTTCTACGAGAGCAACGCCTCCAGTCCCAAAATTTAAAAACCTACAAAATAAACCAAACAAAGGATACCCAAATACAAACAATGTTTATGTAGTGACCTGTTTCCGTTGTGGAAGACGAGGGCATATCGCGGTTCAATGTTAAGGATGAAATGATAGACCCACTAGTTCAAACTCTGGCGCTAATAAAGTTGCTACAAATATTGGTCAGGCCGAGATTATTTGACAATAAAAAATTTCTGGCACCTATTATGCATTGCCAGGAGTGTCAGTAGAAAATTTAAAATCATGCGATGGCTTTAACAATTGCAGTTCTGCAACTACTCTACATGAGACTGACTGCACCATATTGGTGTAAAGGAAAGCTTTATCACTGAGGATCAGTTTTCACCTATGGTGGTATTATGTACTACAAAAACTGGTGATAAAGTTAAGTTAAGAAGAGCTAACATAAGAATCGATACTCCTTATTTTAAAAGTAAGACAGAAATATGTGTCTAACCAGATAAAACAGGTGCTGATATTATAGTTGGCAATGTTCAAGGTGTTAAGGAATTTAATTGTGATAAGTCAGAATGAAAATCGGACCGTCATGGCTGTGTACTGATGAGAGCTATGCTGAAAAGAGAGGATCGCATAAGGACATTAACTAATCTCATGATGTCTTCACATTTGTTCCCTGATGATTTCAAAAAGCTCAATGAGAGGATAAATCCATGTATCCAAATGCTCTGGAGATTGCCTACTTTTTGTTGCGCACAGAACTGCTGCTGTCATTAAGAATTTTCTGACAGTCTGAGATGTTATTCTGTCAGCCAGCTAACACCTTTAATGCAGAAAGGCTTTTTTTTGTGTGCATTAGATATTTTTTCTAATTATGCTGAAGTTTATTTGCAATTTTAGTAACTTATGAAGAGACAGTCTGGTTACCCTTTGATTTTGCCATGCACTTTAACCTGCAAATGTATGTGTGAGTTAAATGTGCACTTTACCCACGTTTTTGTTGTTGTATTTTGTCTCATTGTGTTGAGGTATCAGCAATGCGCTACTGTGACATTATTGTTCAAGTAAGCCTGGCTTATATTTATTGGAACAGCATACTCTCTGCCTGAAAGAAACGATTCTATACAATTTTGAAAATTCCACTCACATCGCCAAAAGCAGTCTTTTTTTTGCAGACTCATTGTTAAAGATACGTAAGTTTACTCTTCAAATAAAGGTTCTAGATCATTTTCACAGTCTTGATAAATGAGAAAGATGTGTAAACAATGGTTTAGGAAACAGAATGTTAAAAGAATGAAAGCTGCAGTTTACCTGATGTTACCATGGAACTTGAGACGACGCAACTTCATATGGTACAGGATAGTTTCAATCTGGTCTTTCTGGTCAGGCTGTAGAATAAAAGTAATTTTTACTTAAACGACTCGTACAAATATCATATATGATAATTTGGCCCTACAATGCTTTTGGATTTTCAGTAAGAAAGAATATAAAAAAATGTCATGAATATCAATATCAGCCAATGAATTGGCCAATACTTTGGCAAAATCGAGAGTCATATACACACAATCAGATAGAAATACCAATTCAAAGAAGCATGAAACATTAGAGGCCCAGCATCACAAAAAGTGCCCATAAAACCATCCACACTGTGATAAGACTGACTAACACTACATCTTATTAGGATTAAATAAAGGCACTGTGTTCAGGCTGAGAGCTGGCCCCAACAAAATGAGCCATCGAGAAGTTCTCCATTGGCCAAGCTGACTAATGTCAATGTGGAAAGCGAATATTGACAACTGAACATCTAATGCATACAGTGCACTCCACTTAATGCGACCCTCCACAATTTGACATTACCTTTTAGTCGACGCACTTAAAAAGTCCCAAATAATTTCCTTTTAACTTAAAGAACAGATTTTTGCTCAAATTGACATGCTGCTCGGCTTATTTCTCTTAATTTGTTGATCGTTTTCATCTGGTTTTCCAGATCAAAATATTAAACCAAAATGCTTTTGCCTGACCATCCTTTGCAAAATTAATGTACCCAAAAACACAGCCTATCCATTGTGATTGAGTCAACCACCTGGGAAGATGAGGTTAAGGATCTTGAGGAGGGGAGGGAGGGGGTGGGGGGTGCGCAGGAAGGGAGGAAAGGTGTGGCACTGGGCTGGGTCTAGACCTAACACTGCAATATGTAGGGATGGCAGTGGCGGGCATCCCCCCACAAGGTACCATTCAAGTGCATCCGTATGTGTGTATGCATAGCTCCCTCTATGTTTAATAATGAACACTATGTC
>BLXT01007037.1:596665-609377 GCA_019648995.1 Plakobranchus ocellatus | reverse complement strand
GGGGGGGGGGAGAGAGAGATTAAAAAAGAGGGGCATGAAATTAATAATAGCCCAGAAGAGTCATCTTGAAAACGTTGTATCAAAATAACCACTGCAAAATGGGAAAAAAGTGTCTTTTTTGGGAGAAAATAGGAACAGAATGTTTCTCTCTCACCTTGTCAAAGAAAATCTTCACAAGTTGTTGCAGCTGTTCGTAGTTTTCTATCCTTAAAGCCATCATTTCAGAACTTAATGGTTCAAAATTGGTTGGTGTTATTCTATTCAAAATAAAAAGAGCTTGTGCCTCAAGAGGTTTAACCTGAGGAAGAAAAAAAAAGATAGTTAATGTAAAATAAAGTCTACACGAGAAAAAAAAGTTTCAATGATCTCTTAATAGCCCACAACATAGTCATACATTAGTTTAGATGTAATACTATAGGCTGTGGAGCTTTATAAGATCTATATAGCAGCCACTAGCTTCAGATACTCTATAGAAATGATAAGAATAATATTATGACGATATTTTACGGCTCATATAAGCTTAGTTGGATTATCAATAATCCACATATAGGGTTTATACGTTTTAACTTTCCTTCACAGAGCAAGATTCAATAATTATTATTCTCTTTATTAATATTCTGTCAGAATACATCTCGTAAAGTAGATAAACAAGCAGAGAGTACACAGTAATTGTCTAATAAAGACAGCCAGTCAATTTATAATATTATGAATAAGTGAAAAGAAATCACTTGCTCTCCTTCAGCCCCTTCAAGTACTACGATGTACTATAATAATTTTCCACTTGATGTAAATAGCTCTAGGGGAATATGCACTATACTTTATAAATAAAGTCATAAGATCACTATACTGGCAGTTAAAAGGTCATGTGATTATATGCCTTAAGTTTTATTTCCAGATCTATCCTCAATATTGGCCAAAGCATTATATTATCAGTCTGCATCAAATAGTGTGTGAGCATCTTCATGCCACCCAAAGGTGAGCCTTCTCCCATCTCATGTGACTTGGGGATCCAAAACCCCATGCTTGTTTGTCATATTAATGGGAGAAAAATTGATTAGATATTTATCATAAAAAATTAGTTTTCATAGACAAGAGATCAGAAACCCCTAATGAGAAAAGCATGAAAAAAGAGCATAGGAAAAATTTGCAGTGTCACAATAAGATTTGAGAATCTAAATTTTGTTATAACTTTCATTTAGATCTGTGTTAAGAAAAGATGAATCTAGATCTAGCCTATAATATATTTTGTAACATTAGTTTTGCATTGGCCCAAGGCTGGTGACAATGACAAAGAAATACATAAATAAATTTTGAAAAATTAACCTTAACACACTAGGCCTACATAATTCTGTCGCTATGCCTGTTTGATTTCTGAGAATGTTAAAGGGAGGTTTGAACTGAAGTGCCACGGTCAGATCTAACATGTTGACAAACTGAGACAAAAGCATAGAAAATAATGTTCCAGAGCATGGCGACTATAAAATTCAAAAGTTAGCTAAGCGTTTACAGAGTGTAGTCAAAAAGATAGAACAAAAGTGGATTCATAAGGCCTCTGGATGGAAAATAAAATGTGCAGAAAAAGAATGAAATATGGCAGGTCTGGTTGTCTCTCTTGACTGCAAGAAGATTTTTGACATTGTTGATAAAGAAACGGTAGAGTAGCTGAAAAAAAATTCCACTTTGGAGAACAATTTACCAAATACATAACCATTTTACTTAAGAACACTCAAAGTGCAGTTAAAATTGGAGGGTGGATATCAAAATGGTTGTGTTAGCCATTTGCAATTTGTCCCATTTGAAGAACTATTACCCCATAAGGTTAGAAACCACAATGACATTAAAGAGGTTCTGAATCAAGGATGGAAAATGGGCAGAACATGAAGATCTTACAAATATACTTGGCTGAGATCACTGCTTAATCAAGTGAATGGTGGACTGGGTATACCTATAATCAATCCTCAAAATTGGACCGATTAAATGGATGAAATAGAAATAACCACTGACAGATTGTATGAAAGGAAGCCTGTTTATGTACAGATATAAAGTAGGCTAAAATGTTAAAATATCTCACATTCAGGTTCTTGTGGAGCAAAAAGAACTCAAAGAGACTTTTGCGACAACTTAAAAGATTCAGGCCAAATTATATTCTAGCCAAGAATAAACATTTTTATGAAATAGTGGCAAAGTTGTGTATCAGCAAAGTTATAAAATCCAAATTAAGATTTGAAGCTGAGATGAGTATAAGAGAAAAATATCCTGTCAGCTGAAGATTTGGATATGCCAATAAAATACATGAAAGAAGAGAGATAATTTTGCAGACCTACTCTTTGAATGCTACAGGTACTTCAATTTTATCATCTCCAACTGAAAAAAAATTTAGTTAAGTTTATTCATTATTTTTTTTTTTTTTTGTCATTTGCCTTTACCTATCATTTTTTTTTACTTTTATCCTGATTATTCCTTCACTCCTGGTCACCTAAATTTCTCTTTCTTTTTTGTATGCAGGAAAAAAACACAACTGAGGGTAGATGTAAAAGTTGCTTTTGAACATGTTTAAATTTTTAATTTAATTGTTTCAATTGTTCCTTTATTTTATCTTAATATCTACGGTTTTTTTTATTTAATTATTTTGGGGTTTTTTTATTAACTTATGTTTTTATCAATAAGCTACTTACAATCCTGATATTAAAAAAAATAAGATGAAACTTTTGACACGTGAAATACCACAAAAAAATTTTTTTTAAAGAGAAAAGTGGAAAAAAGACTGAAGAGGTTGAATTATTTATAGTGAAACTAATGGGTCCCATTAGATTCTACTTGATATATTCCTATCATCTGTGCATTCTGTTCGCATAAAGCCTAAACCATCATATTCACTTTTTACGAACTATTCACTCCAGTCCTGAAAAAGCTACTACATGCTCTAATTGGCAACTGGACTTTACTCAAAGTTTGGAATAATGTATACATCTTTAAAAAAAAATTAAAAACAAGTTTCATCTCTGAGAGAACTCCCAATTAGTCCGAGTTAAAGGTGTATTCTTAAGCAATGCAAAAAAGAAAAAAGAAAAGATTGTTGACTGAAGGAAAAAAAGGTAATCTATTATGCAGCATATGAATAAATAATATAACCTAAAAGGAAAGCTGCATAATAGATTTTATTCTGTTCGCATGAATAAAAGGATGCACAGTATATTTATAATTTTCAGAGAAAAGCTACAAACAGAAAAATGCAGTATACATTTAAACAAGACACATAACATTACATTTTCTTGCTTGTTTAAACACATGCCCTTCCCTTGGCAGGGTGGAAATTTTGTGGGTTGCGACTTATTTCGTTTTGATTTATCAACATTAAAAATAAGTTAAAAAAAAAAAAAAGACTATCAAGTCTGTAAGTTGCATTTCATAAAAATAGATATAATATTTCTAAATGAAACGTCTGTTTACTTAAAAAAGGTTCCATTTCAATAACTGAATTTTTATACAGGTATTAATATTCTACTACCTTAAAAAATTTCCATTTAAAATAATGAATAACAATGAAAGCCGAATGAACAAGGACAATTTATTAAAAATAACACCACAACATAAATTGTTCTTAAATAGACAGACTGACAGACAGACAGACAGATAGAAAGGCAGACAAGCAGTCAAGTAGGTAGGTCAGAAAATAGGAGTAGGATGAAGGTAGCTCTGTAGGTTTATAAGTAGATATGGAGGTTTGTAGATAGGTGAGTTGGTAGGTGGCGAGAGGAAGACAGAGAGAGACCAAAAACATCTTCTTGATTGCCAAAATGCTTCCAAGAGGAGCTTGAGTGGTCAAATTTCTCACATCCATATAAATTATATGAGAGATTACTGACAAGAAAATGATTAGTCTTAAAGCCAAAATTAGTGATAAAAATGAATGATAACAATCATTCAACCTGTTGCAGCAAAGAAATTTGTCAGTACGCTAAATATTCATGCGTTACCACTTTTGGGGGGAGTAAGAAAAATATACAGAAATTAGTATTTAAAAAGCAAGCAATACTATGTTAAAACTCGATGAAGAAAGAATTTAAAAAATGTGTTTAAACAGCTTCTAGAAACACAATAATAATGTGATGCAATAATGTAAGCTTACATTTTCTCATTTTAGCCCTTTAAGAGGCAAGGAATTCTTTTAACATTTTTCAAAAGTCATCTAAAACATAAAACTCGTTATAGGTAACAAATAGCTGAAAGCCAAAATTATGAATACTAACTTTAACAAAACTTTTTCCATAGGCAATCAGTATACGTGAAGGCACCCATGGTCTTTCACTCTGATGCAAAGGCTTCTCAAATTCCTGAAGTGATACCTTTTTACTGAGATACTGAGGTGTCTGCATTGCTACACGACCTGATTGAAAACAAAATATACCCAGTTTATATTCTAAGAGCAAAATTTCTTCTACATATCATTCCTCTAATTTAAGACAAAAAAAAGTATGAGATATAGAGGTTTGTATGATGCAAGAATATTGAAAGTTGCAATGTAAAGGTCTGTAAAGTGGAGCTAAAAAATAGAGATGGACTTTTATAATTTGGGCAAGTTTTTAAAAAATACATACATACCAAAGCAGAATATAAAGTATTGACTTAGATAAGCTTGCTTGTAATAGTGCTTAAGTGAAATCTACAGTGGTAAATATTTTTCAAATTTATAATGAAAATAACAATCTATTTAGAAAAACTTAATACGACATTCCTGGGTGCAAATCTACCACAGCCTGTTGGAGCACAGTATCTGTTTAAATTTAGCACTACCAATATTGCACTCCATTAGGCTATGGTAGATTTGTATGCGAGAAGAGCACACTGAGGCGTATTAAATGAATTGCTGTTTTTAGCATATTTTGAAAATGTACTTACTATAGTAAATTGCAACACACACAAGTAGTACATTGTAGTAGGGTTTTTGGTAAAGTTAGCAATAATACAACAGCAGTAATAGCAGAAGTAGTTGAAATGATAGTGGGAGCAGTAGTAAATCAGCTACTCAGTAGTAGTACTTAGCATATGTTATATAATGAAAAGAAAACATCTGGGGCTGATTTCTGCATTTGTGGAAGGAGGAAAAATGCATAAAAAATCACTTGGATGTTTTAATTACATCCTATATTATTATGAATATAGCTGCTGCTGTAACTGTAACTGAAGCTGCTGCTGTTAATAGTAATAGTATAACAAAGATTCCTGCTCTTACTACCACTTTTTATGATAACCTACTAAGATATTAAGTGAACTGTCACAGTTTGTTTGTTTGTTGTTGTTGTTTTTTGTCCAACCAACAAAAGAATTTTGCATAGTGAAAACACAGATGTCAGAATTAAATCAATAATTTAATGAACCAGCTCAATTTATTTAACTACTTTATTTAAAGAATATTTTGATGAATACAATAACAGAGAGGGTATTTTGAGGAATAAAGGTGTTATCTTAATTTTTAAAATCGTATGTAGAGCTTGAAACATTGTGTTTTGTTTTGGTGTTTTCATATTCATATATATGGAATTAATTGTCAAGGAAAAGATTTTTTTTAAATGATGAGATTTCGAATGAAAGAAGGATCCAGATATAATATCATTGCCTCCTCTCAAACCCTCCATCTCTCTGCCAAATGTCCTCCTTCTGTGACAATATAATATTTTGTCACAACATTTGGACAACATTTAGACTACTAGAGACAAACTTCTGTTTGATTTAACACTCATTGTTTCGCAACTGACTCTTATGTAACTAAATTCTTTACAAAAAAGACTGTTAGGGTTGTCTCTTAATAATTAGTATTCAGCTTATATAATTTAAGTAACAATTGAAATCATATGTTTCTAAGAAAAATAGTTAGTTTGATATCACGTCTAGGCCTACTCTAATTCTTTTCAACAAACTTCCTTTTTTTAATATTTGCTATGTAATTTTCATCATATATATATATATATATATATATATATATATATATAGGCCATATATATATATACATATATATATATATATATATATATATATATATATATATCTTTTTTTAGTACACTATCATGCTTAGATCTGAACTCTAAGTTTACAAATGAAATTCCTAAATGCTTGTTGAATTATGGATCTGCATACTGGTAATTCTTAAAGTACTTCATTGGCTCTAACATCTACTCGTTGATCTTATAATGTTGATTTCAAATTAATTTTTAAAAAAGCGAGTGTGAGGGTCCTAGTTTCTCTTCGCATACCACATTCTGAGGCAGCTTGCCCTTGCTTTCCTCGCTGCCTAATTTTCGCTGGGCATTTGGAAACCTCGCTACTCGGTGGGAACACAAAAACAATACAGCTATCAAAAATTGTCCAGGCGCGGACTGTAGGTCCTAATTCGAACTCGAACCTCTCACATGGTAGCCAACTGGCCCAAGGTAAGCGATCGCTCCTACTACGAGCGGATATCTAGATTTCATCTGGTGATTTATATTCGAGATTGTGGCATAAGAAGATTATGATTTAATCCAGATTCTTGAAAGATAAACAGTTGGCATTATCGATCAATATTCGTTAAAATTAACAGTGTGGGCAGCTGAAGTGAAGATAGTACTCAAATTATTGATCAAAGATCTAATCTAGATCTTACCTTGAAATATCGTGTCTCGGACACTAATATAAATATCTTCAAATAATAATTCAGATAATTAAATGTGGATTGAGCAACTTGTTAACTACTTTGAACGGGTAAATAAATGAATCAGGTTGAAGCCTAAAACGACACCCTAGCTAAAATATGCGTTTTCTCGGAATTTAGCAAGGGACACCACTTAAGACACCTCTAAACTTGTTTCATTTTCAGTCTCCATGTAAGTTAAAAACTCTGTTTTTGACATACGGCAATCAAAGGTTTCTTTTTATTGTTTTTTGCCAATGCTATACTTGTAAACAAGACATTTTTTTTTAATTTAAAAAATACATTTTTCTTGTAATATATGATTCTCTTTTGAACTGCGTCTTTTCAAAATAACTTATATTTCTTGTTTAGGTTCCCGGTGGGAAAGTGTGAAACAGACATCGGGGATCATGCTCCTCCATTCAAAACTTGTTCTCAGGTAGCCTTATAAAATTGTTATTACAAATATTATTTTTGACCTAATAAGTTTTTCTCTGTCTATCTGTTGTGCATTTGCCTTCAATCTCTCCTGTGATTGCTGAGTGTTTTAAACCTTTGTGTCGGCAAAGGCAAGATTGACAGCTTGGAGTTTTTTACTCTTTAATGGGTTAGGTTCATTTTCGTAGTTATTGTTCCTTGATCAGTCTGGTTTGGCAGAGTAACGAATAGGGCCTATATAAAAGATAAACGGCAGAGCAGCAGTTTTGATTTCCCAAGTGACTTTATTGCATTTTTTTCATGAAAAACTTTTACATACATGTATCATTATTTCATATTTCTTTAATTTCTCCAACACCCCCCCCCCCCCAAAAAAAACAAAAAACAAAAACAAAAAGAAAAACACACAACTTTTTTTTTTCGCTCACACTACCACTCTCTCTCCCTTTTTTTTTCTCTTCAGCGTATTATCATGGTAATGATACAAAATCCATAATGCACAAAGATAATCATTTTATTGGGTCATAATTTGAAAAAAAGGCTATAAAATTTAAAAAGAAGTACAGAAACATCACGATTAAGAAACCTCGTTTCTGCATATCAACGTCTGAAAACAATACATTTTACAGTTATATTGAGAAAAAAAATTCCTTTGGTGAGTTTTTAACTGTTTGAGTGTATGAAATTGACTTTGGTTATTAACACATCTACAAATAGAATTTTTACACATATTTAGGTACAGAATGAAATAAAGATTTTACAGACAGCATGAATTTAAACTTGAGTTAGACACAAAATGATATAAAACATAAAATAGATTCTACTTGATACGTATAAAAGTTTACTCATGATTAAATTTAAGAGTTTTCTTTGAAATGTTCACTGCACAATAAAAGAGAAAGTGTTCCCTCAGTGTAACTATCAATAATAATCCTTGCAAATCTTGTTGTCTGGAGTTCTGAACCTGAATGGGTCAAATTGATCGGAACAGTCAGAACATCAGTGATGATAACAGAAAATAGTCAAAAAGAGTGAATAAGAGAAGAACAGGTACAATGAGCGGGCGGGGTGGCGTCAGCCAGCCACACACACACAAAAACAATCTCCAACGGATACTTAGCAGAAAAATAAACTCTATAAAAATACTATCAAATGAGCCACAGGGGATATAATATGAATTGAATAAAACTTTAAATGTGCGGTCACTAAGGTTTCAGCACTGTTAACAATGGACTTACTTGCAATTTAAGATATTGATATGGGAGACACCCTGCCTGCTCTCTCTTTCTTTCTCTTGTCTACCGCTCTCTCTCTCTCTCTCTCTCTCTCTCTCTCTCTCTCTCTCTCTCTGTGTGTGTGTGTGTGTGTGTGTGTGTGTGTCTCAATTGAATATCTTTACCATCAATGACATTGTGGAAATTGCAATCATTTACAATTTGGAATTTCTTAATGAAAAATTATGAAAAGTAGACGGATAAAAAAAATGAACGATTACCTATAACTATGTGCAAAATAAAATTTTTGAAAGTTGCTTAAATGATAGGTTAGGATCCAAGCTTTAAGAAAATGTATACTTTAACGTATTTTGAAAAAAATAAACAGCATCAATAGAGTTTTGAACAATGCAGAGATTTCTTTTACTCTCCTCTGCCATGCCCACTGTTTACAAAATGCCCAGCTGTGGCAGCAGCATACTGGTGCAACCTATCTTGGGCTGACCAACATAGCGCAAGAAAGGCAACACAAGTTCAAACACCACAAAGTAAAGAGGCACAGACCAAATTTTTTTTCCTACCCCCATTAACCAACTTTATAGGATTATACCTCAATGATACTCGATTGGCTTTCTCCAATTTTTAATGGAAATTTTCGTTTCCAAAACCCAGTAAGTGATACAATTTTGGGGTCCACGCGGTGGTTGTAGCACAGACATTGTGGTTGCTGCGGCGCAACTGGCTGGGGCTGCTGTGGGTGTCTCACCAGATGTTGTTGAGCCCTACTGTAGACATGCACAGGTGTTGGCAGGCGCAGTGGAATCTGGGGAGGTGGCGTAAAGAAGTTCATCCTCTGGATATCATGATGGGGTGGTGTGGCAGGCGGTTGGACATGTGGCACTGGTTGTTGCTGCTGCATCATTCCTGGCCTTGCGGGCATCATATGAGTGGGAGGAGGTATTGTCGGAGGACCCATGTTCGGAGGACCAGGTCGCATCATGTGGGGAGGAGGTGGCTGCTGAGTGGAAGGTAGAGGGGGCGGCTGGTGTTGTTGACTAGATGGAACCACTGGGGTTGGTGGAACTATACTTCCCACCTGACTGTCCACAGTGTTTGTGTCGTCTGATGGTTTATCTTCACTGACATCAACAAGACGGATGAATAACTTACCTATTTCTTGGGTCTGCTGGTTGGGCTGAAAAATAAGGAAATATAGAGATTGGCAGCCTGATACCGATTTTCCTGGTGTCACAGTGGAAGACAGCAAAATACCTAGATGAAGAGTAAGGTTCAGTATCTATAATTCCAACAACATTTTGCCCTTAAAGTTTTAACAAGTAAAATTATTTTTTTTAATTTTTACTTGCTAAAGCCTTCAGGGCGAAACGTTGTTGTGCATACTCTGTGTTGTTAAATTTGTTCGTATAAGGTTAGTTGGTGGTTATATTCTTTTACCATATTTATTTCATTTCCTTCAACCACATTTGCATCTTCAGGATCCTTCAAATTATTTATATGTTTCTGGGAGTGCGGTGTTTGTATACTTTATTTTACTTAAACAAGAAGCTTTTAGAGTGGACTCTTATAATTAGTACCGGTATTCAACTTGCATAATCACATAACAATTGGAATGATATGTTTCTAAGAAAAAAGGTTGGTTTTATATCACCGGTGGGTCTTTTTAATTATACCTGCTATGCGATTTTCTTCATACCCTATTTTCCCTTAGATCTAAAGGCTAAGTTTACAAATGAAATATATCTCGGCTTATGCATCAAACTCTAGTACTTGTTGACTTACAGATCTGCATAATGATAATTTTTCAAATACTTGATTGGCTCTAACGTCTAGACCTAATGATGTTGATTTCAAATTAATAAAGTTAAGGCGAGTGCCAGGAGTTGGGTCCTAGTTGTTCTCGGCATACGTATACGGCATACTGAGGCAGAGTGGTTTAATTACCCATATGTAAGATAGAATGTACTGTGGTCTGGCGGAAAAGGTGAAGAAAATGTTTGAAAATATCTGAGATGCATTTCTCATACAAAAAGTTACCGAGCCAATAAGAAAGCGTATCAACCACAAGGCAATCACGGATGACTGGGTGCTATTAAATAAGGACTGGTTAACTTCAGGTATGACCCATTTGGATTCCCTGAAGTGACCATGATATACTAGTTTTTCAATTCTATGTTGCACGTGAAAAGTTATAATGCTCTGAGATACAGCTATGACCTATACAAGGGCAATTATGAAAACTTAAGAAACATAAAAAAAAAAAAATTAAGACTCATGATTGGGAGCCAATGTCAGATTTGAACGTACATAGGTCTTGGAATTATCTTTGCAAGGTTCTCTGGTCCGGCATGAATGACTGCATCCCCAAAGTCAATATTACATATAGAAAAAATTTAATATCTATGTGGATGGATAAAAAGCTAAGAAAAGTGACAAAAAGAAATATAACTAAAATAAAGCATTATTTACAAACCAAAAAAGCGCATTATAAACATAATATTAAAGCTACAAATAAGTGCAAAAATATATTGCGGGAACTTGAAATGAATATATTAAAAAGATATTGCTAATGCAGCAAAATCAAACCCAAAGATATTTCTCGAAATATGTCCAAGCACAGTGAAAGCAGATGTTAGTATTAGTACTCTAAAAAACCAAATTCTAACCTCTATCTAATGAGGAAAAAGCTGTAACACTAAATACTTTGTTTGGAAGTGTTTTCATCAGAGAGATACAGAAAACCTACCGTTTTTATAGGAAGGCAACAAATCTAATGGAATTTCACTAACAGGAATAAGAACACCTCTTTTTGCTGTCCTGAAAAGAGCTACAGGTCCTGGATATCAATAGAGCCCATGGACCACATAAAATTCCACTCTGTGGTGCAAAGAATAATCTACACCACTGTGTACTTCCAGAGGACTGGAAGAAAGCCGAAGTAACGGCATCTTCAAGAATGGTACAAAATCAGATGCTTCCAACTATAGGCCAGTGAGTTTATCATGTATAGCATGTAAGATACTAGAATCTTTTATTAGAGATGCCATTGTGGAATATTTCACACAAAAGACGTTCCTGTATAACAGTTTTTTAATAGAGTACCGATTGATATTGTTTACTTGTCTTCAAGAAAGCCTTTGAATTGATTCTGTTCCTCATCTGCGAGGTATGACTTATTTTAGGACTCCAGTTTATGGTATTCATGGTGGTTTTCTCCTTGGATACAAATTTTGTACAAGGTCGATCTCGAACAATATATGTAGTTGACTGCCTATCAAGTAAAATTGAGGTGCTCTGTAGTATGCCACAAGACAGTATCTTAGGTCCCATTATATTTACGATATTTATTAATGATCTGTCAGATAACAATATATGTAAAATATTTGCAGATGATACTAAGATCTATATTAATGCGGTGAACCATGTTATTCAAAAAGATTTAGAGATATTTCAAGAATGGTCTGACTTGTGGTATCTAAGCTTTAACATTGTAAGGTCACGCATATTGGCAAGCAGACCCCTTCTTATAAAAACACAATGACAATTGATAACAAGCTACAAACAATAAATACATACGGAGAAAAAAAAGATCTAGGAGTGACATTCGATAGGAATATGACTTTTGTACCTCAGATCCAGAGAATATTTTAAAAAAGCATACCAAATGATTGGAATCAAGAAGACAGATTTTATTTCAAAGATAAATATATTTTTTGGAATTGATAGAAATCTTTTGTTGAATCCCATTTGGACTATTTATGTTTAATGGTACCCTGCAGAGTAATAGAAATTATAATCAGCAGCTATGTTCAAAGGAGAGCAACTAGGATGTTAAAGGAATGCCAAGATATGGAATATAATAAAGGCTAAGATATCAGGGAAGGGAGTTTGAGTAGAAATGACCGCTGAAACTTACAAAATCATCAATAACATCGAGAATATTGAAACCAAAAATTTTTACATTTCATAAAACAAACTTAACAAGAAATTCAAATGGAAAATTTTTTGTTCTGCAATTTTCTACTAACGTGAGAAAATATATTTTTTTTTCCATTCGTGTTATTTATCTATGGAACACATTTCCATCCTTACCACCTGCGGCCTCTACAAAACCGACAATACAGACGAAATGAAGTGAGTTTTAGATTTAGATATAAAACGCGATAGTATAAAACTGCAATCTATCAATAAATCCACTTCATTTCGTCAGTATCAAATGGTTGGTCTATTCGAAACCCGCAATAGCTCGCAGAAACCGCAGACGGTAAGGATTACCGCCTAATAGCTAGTCCCTTTACTACTGCTACTACTACTACTACTACTACTACTACTACTACTACTACTACTACTACTACTACTACTACTACTACTACTA
>BLXT01007037.1:576975-596601 GCA_019648995.1 Plakobranchus ocellatus | reverse complement strand
TACTGCCATATGTGTAACACCGCTCTTACCGCGGGCGAATATCTAGATTTGATCTGGTGCAAGCAGAATAATCCAGTCCTATTTGATAGGTATATTTGGCCTTAGTTTATTCAATTTGTCCGAATGTGCTACGGGGCCGCGCAATTTGATGAAGCCAACCCTCATATATAGAACATTCTTCAGGAAAAATTTTTAAAATATCAAGAAAGCTTGAGAAAGTTGCGGACTGAACTGACAAAACCATATTTACGAAGATACAAAGTAAAAATAGTAAGACAGAACAGATAACAACCGTCCTCTTAGTGATTTGGGCAATAAAATTGCATAAATAGATACAAAGCAAAAAGCAATCGTCTTCACTTGAGAAAGTCGTTCACTAACCTATGTCCAGAGATTTTCAGTCTACCACATTTTCAAAGCGTTCATTGTCACGAAAATACGTGAATGGACCTGTCATCAATCCATTTTTGATAACGCGAGCAAAATTCATTTTAATTTTTTACCTGCTTAACCCGCTCGACTCATGCCATTAAGTCCACGTGAAAGCCTGATTGGGTCAAACGGACCGGAATAGTCGGAATTTTGGAATTTGGCTACAACAGGACCCATAAGGGCGTGTTGCACAGTCCCGTTATAAGCAAGGCCCGTTGTAAAAATGGAAGGAAGATAATCCTTAAAAACTGCACCTTACTAAATTATCTCACTCTAATAAGCTGGCATGGCGATTTTTTGCAAAAAAAAGTCCCAAATTTTGCAACCAAAGTATCAAATTTTGCAAGCAAAAATGGCAGAGTTTCGCGATAGAAAAACAACAACAGATTTATAAAAGAGAAATGTGAAGTGATATTGAACATAGATTGACTTAATAAGGTGAAATAAAATAGGATTAGTTGAAAAAAAGATCGCCTTTATTGAAAAAAAAAAAACAGGCAAAAAAAAATATTAATTTTTTTTAATCTTTTCCAACAAAGTTGTCATGAAGAAAAACGAGTTGTTAGTTTCAATGAGCTCTCCGATAGATTCCGTCGCCTCTCAGACAACACAGTAGGCCTATTGTTTAGCGAAAAGCTCCTCTCAGCATCGGAAGAGCTAAATGTGGCGTAAACATAAGGCCTTGCGCAACCGACAAGATTTAGAACTGCAGCAAAGGCAGAGTCCCATAAAATGTTCTATGTTAATTGCTTCTATGGGTGAGGTCTTGAAAGCAGCTGAACTCAGGTTTTGGATGTAACGCCGGATCTCCTGATCTAGCACCAATCCCAATTCAGGAATGCCATACAACTCGTTTGGAGGAGGTACCATGACCATCTATATTATAACTCGGGTGGATTCAACCTATTAAACTAGGGGCTGACTGCGTCAATGACTCTTTACAGAAGAGTGCGTTCCACCACCAATCTGATGGCGGTATCAGACTTATTAATACTCTCACATTCCAAAGTGTCGAGAGTAAATCTCTAACCCCTCCGTCTGGGTTCGGCTAGGCTATGCAAATCTCCCACCGATGGGGATCGAACTCCGGTTACTCAAACAGTAGCGAGGACTATACCACTAGACCACCGAAGCGCCCTGCTTTAGAAATAAAATGCAATGGTAAGTCCGTCAACATAGAAGTCCTCCCAAAAAAAAAAAAAAAAAGTGAAAAAAAAAACCCTTTTGGTGGCTGCAGCCCTGTCAAGACATTTAGTTTAAAGCTATCACAATTCTTCGCTTTAGGGTTTTACTTTAGGTTAAGGCCTAGAATCTAATTAGATCTAATTATCTTGGCTGGCAATGGTTGAGGCAACACTGCTCGAAGACTGTTAATACAAGCTTTTCTTTCCAGGTTGGCATGATTTTTCTGCCAGTTCCCTTTTCAATTTATAAAACAGGCCAAAAACTTTTCTGAGCCCAAATGCAAAGATGCAAAGACTTCCTCGTGTGGTCAAGAACTAAATTGCATATAAAGCAAAACAGTTTTCGCCCTGCTAGTCCTACACGCATTTCTTCAGGAAATTGTGCATGCCGTTCTACCACCGTCGTCTTCGTGCCACACTCAGATTTTTAATTTGTCTTCGGGTCTCTCGCTTTGACTACAAACGTGTCCATTTTTTTTCTCGGCAGATTCTAGATTCTCTAGGCCTAACAGGCATTGGCTTAGCATAAGTAGCAAAGAGAAGCCACACCAGTAAATTTTCTTAAATTTGAAACTCGACGAAACTTTAATTATTTTTTTGGTAACCACACGTTTAATTTTTTCCCCTTTGAATATTACTGAATTTTGCAAAAAAAAAAAAAAAAATGCAAAAATCAATAAATTTTGAGGTCGCAATGCAAAACAGGAAATTTTGCCTTTTTTTGCGATTGCGTTGCGGCCGAAAGGATTGCAAAAAACCGCCATGCCAGAATAAGCGGCTATTAAACGTGACATTTATTATATTATTTCATTGCATTGTATTGTGTGATTTCTTTTTATCGGACTGTATTTTTTGGTTTGTGAGGTTTTTTCTTGTGAGCATTTCTTTTGTGCGTTGTTTTTCTTCCCTTTTTAAAATTATTTTTGAAGGAGTGGTAGGCTACATTATATATTTAAATAGATCCAGGAATTGGTGTTTTATATGCTTGCTTAAAGGTACACTTACCTCTCGGCCAAATAAATGCTAGACTCAAAAAAACTTTTGAAACTTAAGCATCGCATTTAATTAGACAAGTAGAATGTTTGAAATTACACAAAAAATGTTACATAGTTTTATAAAACTGAATTTAAAACCCTTATTTTAAGTTTGTTTTACCTTTAGCGGCGTTCGAGTTTTTTAAACAATATTCGTCATTGTTGTTGTTGTTGCTGGTTAGCAACAAATAAACATAGTGAAATTTCCTGCAATCTCTTGCTATGTAGCTAAGTTATCATATCTTGTTAACACTCCAATCGTCATTCACACCCAAGAATGCATCTACCAGATGTGAATGCAAACAGCGATCCCATTCCTCATAGCCTGTTGTTTTCAGTCGCTTCCGATCAGGTTGAAAGTCGCCTTTGGTGAGGACTGACATGATAGCATCCTTGTCTTTCCATAATGTATAAAGTGTTCCTGACAAAATCGCATAATCTCGTCAGTTCTGGGCTTTTGTCTTTACTTTCTTGTCCTCCTCCTCAAAGATTTTGGCCTTTAATTCCAAAGAAAAACATTTCCTTTTTCTAAATTCCATGCTGGATGAACACAGGCTAAGACAGCAATCAAACGTAGGCTTCTCTGTCTTAGGTGCGGCCCTTTTCACTACACCATAGCCTCCGACAGCTGGTGTTGGTTTTGCAGAAAGGGTTGCTGTGCGTTCAGCACTTGGCCTATTGGAAATAGTCCGTGGTGGTCCCATGGAGTTTTCTCCTTTCCAAGAGCCCCGTGGTTCCATCAAGCGTCTGTCTTCTCTCTTCAAACTATTGCTCCTGCTCGAAATCTGAGATCTGTTACCCACAATAGATCTGCAAGTTTGAAAATGTTTAATCAGTATTAGCCATGACATTCATTGGCAGGAAGAGAAAAGTGGGTAAGAAATTGCAATTTGGCTAAATCATGTGAAAATATAGAACTTTGTCCGTCGAATCCAATACAAGAAAGAGGAAAAAAAGACCAGAAATTAAACGACCATTTACGTGAATCACTAACATGTTGCGAACCTTCATTCTATTTAATCTTGAAACAGTGTGTAAATAGATATGGCATTAACTTTTAAAATTTTTGTCAAACCTGCGAACCTAAAAAACAAGGCTTTAGTGATTTTGTACCCGCATCGTAATATAAATATATTTAGAAATTAATATGTTTACTTATTTATTTATTTTGGTCGTTGCAGGATGGTCAGGCCCCAGCCAATCAGGTTGGGCATGGCATTGCCCACCTTGTCCATTGAGACGACCCGTCATTGTATGAAAGTTTGTTTTTTTTTCGTTGTAGAGAAATATTCTGTGCACATTGTAACTTTCAGGCACATAGTTAGTTCGCTAATATGTGATCTCTTAGCAATGTATGCATTTTTAATGATATCCTGGAACCTTTACTGGTAATATAAAGACTAAGACTTTTCCATTAGAACATTTCCAATATCAGGGGTAAAAAGCGCATTTTTAAAGTTCTTTACCAAATCTTGAACATCATTATAACTAGTAAAGAAAACAATATTTTAAAATGTTATTGCTTATAAATAATTCAGATAATGAACTAAATTTCTTTTCATGTACTGCATGTTAAAAACATGAAATTTTTTCTTGTGTAGGTGGCATTTCTAGAACAAACAGTGGGATGAAAGTCTTCAGTTAAAATCTGCTCTCAACTGTTGTTGCTACAATTCTCTATGGCCTAAGAGTTTAGATTTTCGGTGAAAGTTATTTGCCTTGAAACACTTTCCAGTTATTGTAAGATGTTCTAAACCCTTATGTCAGCTTAATATGTCCAAAGAATTGTAGTGGCCTCTACCTTATGGTTTTGATTATTGACCTTTGAAGATTAGCTTTTTCAATACGTATTCATCGGACCTTTTTTGCGTCTTTGGTATTTTCATCATTCCTCTGATAAACCACATCTTTACTGCTTTCAATTTTCTTTCCATTTCCCTGTATATTATCCAATACTCACATACATGTAATAGTTATGACCGTAGATGTTTTCATGGAGAGATGAGAATGACTTTAATTCCTGTATAAAAGACAGGATAAATATTATTTATAAAATGGTAAATAAGTTTACCGCTAATGAAGAGACAGAGACCTAAACTGGAAAGAAATGAATGAGGATACTAAAAAAATGTAAAAATTTTGTCGAAAGGAGGGATTGAAGACGTATGACCAAAATAAAAGATAACAAGAATGAAAAAATCATGTATAGAGGACGGAGATACAATACCATGTGCAAGTTTTGTTTCTTTTATGTAACGTTGACATGGTAATTTAAGACGTAATCAAAGAGAAAGTGGGTTTTTTTATGTACAGAGCAAAATTAATATTAGGACATTGGAAGATCATTGACAGATCTAGCTAGAGAAAAGGGCCTGGAGGTCAGGATATCAAAATTAAGGATTTTGTACGCAAAGATGTATGAGCGACAAATACTAGACAATCTCAGACTACCCAAGAAGCTCCCACCTTTGAAAGTTTCATTGAAGAACTATCAATCCTCAATGCTTGGGATTCATCTTCTCGTCTATCTGGATACAAAAAAGTGGATAACAATAGAATGAAGGGGAAGAGAAATCAAATTCAATAGTGCCTGCTATATTCTTAACATATTCAAAGCAGTAAAGATTTACACAATTTATTGGATACAATGAAGTATTAATTCCATTAGATCAATTTTCTATATTTGGAGGGTGTATGTGCATGTTTTGGCCTTAATTGAATTCATAACACTCTCAGTACAGAAAAATTAAATTAATGAAAGCTAATCTATTTTCAGGAATGGTAGCAGTGACGCCTTCTGGTGCCACAATTTCAATGACAGATCATTTTTGTTGATTCTCTTGAATATAAACACCCATTCCTTTTTTTTTTTTTTTTTTTTGGGGGGGGGGGGGGGGGGTTCTGTGAATTAAATACAGTGAATTTATTTTAGCTTAATGTTAAATATTTTATAATATTTAGCTTAGTTCAGATGATTGGTTTTCAGAAACAAAGTGAGTGGATACTTTTTTATCCATATATCTCTGCCACGCCCATATTTTCAAAAGAACAAGTCTATTTCCTCATAGGTGGATATGGCAGTTGACTAAGATTAAAATTTTAACTACTAATAAATGTCAAGGGATTTTTTAACTTTATTTTCTAAAATCTTAACACATCCCTCCGTCTTCCAATAATTTTAAAAGGAAACCCGATTTGACTTGTTAGGTCAAGTTGTATTCAATAGATTTTATAGAACTTTTCAATTCACAGAGTATGGTGAATGAGAACAATATCCAGCTTGGCCCAGGTGGAGGTATGAACAAGTTTTCCATGTAGAGTAAAGGAAGAGGAGCTGCACAGCCTCCTCAGGACTCCCCTATGAGTAGACCTACAAACAGGTAATGGACACGATTTTTGGATATTTCAGAGCATCACTTAAATCATTTCGAAACATAACTCTTGTGGCTTTATGATGAATTTTCCGTTTGAGACTTATTCCTGGGGACAAAATTAAAGAATTTCTCGTCCTCATAGCCTCTTTTTATAGCTTTTCTTTTTTTTTCATTTTGTCAAATTGACTTTATGGTTTGTAAGATTCATCGCTTAAGAACCAATCTCAATATCTCTATCCATTCCATTTTGGCTTTCTAGATTCTCTGCCCTCCCCAGTGATGAGGGCAGGCGTTTCCAGAGGACACCATCTTGTGGGGATAGTGGTGTAAATAATCGTGGTCTTAGGCAAGGCAATACAGCTGGTCATGGAAGGGGCAAAATCATGGGCCGTTCTAGCAGAGGGGGTGAATGTCGAGATGTCCTTCTAGCGAAAGGTAAGTAAATGGGAAAAGAGAGAAAATTTTGATGGTCTTGATGGTTCCAAGCTTTTTTACTTGGCTTGCCAAAGGTTAATGGATAAAAAATCTTTAAAAATCATTGCAATTAGAGCGGAGAGAATTTGAAAACACACAGTTGCCAACCACTTCAGATATCTGTATTTTTTTTTAAGGAGACTACAGAAAAAAGATAATCGAGTTGAATGTTGTGGCAGATTTTTTAATTTTTACTGAGCTTAAAAAAAAAATACATTTGAACGATGATTAACCAAGGTGAGTAACAATCTTTGGTGTATGTTCTATAAAAGTCTGTGATAATTTATATCAATATATATAACAATACATTGCTCTCATGTGTGAATTGTAGTAGGTACCCCAAACCAGCCTTTGTGCTCTGTGCCGCTGATAAATCGCAGTTCGCTACTTTTCAACTGCTATATTCAATCCGGTAGCTTCATGCAATTACCTCTATACTTATATGGTTTAAAAGCTTATTTTTTCTTCTTTTCAAAAAGATAACGCATGAGTGGTGTATTTTCAAGCAATATAGCTGAAAAGTCATAAAAGGAGGTATAAGCTGCATTTTTTGCGGGCCGTATGGGTCAATTTCGCGAACACTGTCTCTTTCTTAGCTTTGTGCAGGCTCGCTGTGTATGTAATTCGAAAAGTAACATAATGGCCGCAGAAAAAGAGCTTTATTTTGATACCCATATTGAAAGCATTTGAAGTAGTCCCATATTAGTTTTTGCTAATTAAAGAACAATTTCGTCAATATGTAGAAATTATCAACCAAAACTGTCTAAATTTTGTCAGATGAAAAGTAACATTTTTCATCTACAAAATACGAAAACACTAAAATACTAGCTCTTATGGCATGTCCGCGCAAGGCTATTAAAAAAGATCTCCTAGAAAAGAAATGTGTGCTGATCATCGAGTGATGCCACAGTGAAGCCTGATATGATCAGTCTTAGTATGTCAATCATATGGTAACAACCAAAATATGTTTTGAAATGAGGTTCTCCATCTACTAAATCTAAAATGCCCAAGTCGAGAGCTATATGTCAATGAGCATGTTCAAAATTTGGTGATATTAGGCTTTGGTCTCGGTATAGGAGGCTGGAGATGATTCGATTTAAAAATGAAGCACAACTTTTTATTTTATCCCTCATTCATGCTCTTTTTTATCTTTACTTTCGAATATAATTTTTTTTTTTTAATACTTCTTTTAGAAAATGTTGCATTTTGCAAATAATTAAAAGATTATAGGTGCCTTCAATTCCTAATTGATAAATTTGAATGTCATATTACATATATATCCTTTGTCTGGATCCCTGCTAATATTGACACCCAGCAGAATGAGAATTTGGATGAGCTTTCTAAAGCTGTCTTAACCATTAACTGGTGGACTGGTGTATCCACAATCAGCAACCAGGCAACCAATTAAAAAACTATACGAGCTGTTTCTTCAAATTAATATTTTCTTTTGTGACATTTTGTACTCTTAACATCTATCAGAACTTCCTTTTATTTTAAAGATATTAATTGTTCGCCTAACTCTATTTTGTGCTTTCAAGATGACATGTAATACAGATGTATCCATTACCAATGTCGTGGCAAAATGGCCAGGTGGTGTGCATGACGCAAGGACGCTGTGTCCCAGTTGATGGCCTTATATTGGGGGATAGTGGTTATATGAATAGAGCTTGGCTATTTACACCCATATCCCAGCCTGCACCCTAGAAAGAAAAGACTTACAGTATAGCCCATGTTAAGACTATGAATTGTGTGGAAAGGTGACAGGAAGATGTCTCTGTATTCTATTTTAAATGGCATGCCATAGATTTCAGTTACTTTAAAAAATTATCCAGCCAAATGATTTACTAATGAAGATGTATATGTCTTTGAAGACCTTTAGCAGAACAGACAGATTAATGTTACCTCAAATGAAACATGTTTTTTATCATGAATTTATAAACCTATGGAAAGGAATTCAACCTGTGTTGGTCCTTAAACTTTTTAAATACTTTTGAAATTAAACAAATTTCATTTTGACTGTTATTGTAGAGCATACGGTATGACTGTGCAGCTTCTGGTGTTTTTTTCTTCTTCTTCTTTTCTTTTTGGTAGTAGCGGCCATGCTTGAAAATGCTATTTAATTATGACATTTCAATTTTTTTAAAGACAAGAAAGCCCACCAAAATAGCAAATAGAAAATTCATTTGTTTCGAGACCAGTCCAAATGATTCAGAAGTCCCATTTTTTACATTTTAAACAATTGAAAGGACATGAAACTTCGTCCTCTATCATGTGTAATGGTGAAAATTGGATAGACATCACGTGATTTTGAACCAAGATATTTGCACTTTGACTTTTTGAAATAAAGGATTTCAAAAGAGGAAAGAAATTACTTTTTCATCCCCAAATATTTCTAATATGTTTCATCCAACCAATTAGGACTGGTCTCAATACAATTCCGTCGGGATAATACTTGATAGGTACACAAAACATCAGTCAATGGAACGTCAAGTTAAGCTCAGTGATTTGAAAAAAATGTATTTTATATTCTGTCCATGATGCTTTTACCCGTATGAAAATTTATGAAGATTTACATTAGTTTTACCTGACAAGTAACATAGATAACCAATCCATAAACTAAACTGTTAGATTCATTGTTTTGGTATTTTAGTGATCTAGCTTGGAACAATATTTTTGTTAGTCATTAATTTTGTTGGGTTTTGGGTTTCTATCTTTTTGTATTTCAGATACATTGGTATTTTAAAGCGCCTTTAGCACTGCCTACATGGAGAACAACGCATGACTCCTGAAAGAGCATGTAATGTCATACATGCCTGTATTATATACATAATCGGGCTTCTTGACTTTCCTTCTTAAACCTTGAAGAAGAGGCTGAACCTCAGAGTGAAGTCGAAAGCACGCCTTATGTTGAGCAAGAATTTGAAATTCTAAGCAGTAGCTCAGAAAGGGCTAGAGTAATTGCAGGAAAGACTGTAAGAGCAGCAGTACACATTAGGAGAGGGTAGAGAAAAATGTTTGTTTTTTGTTTTTTTTTTTTCAAACCACTTTAGGAAGATTATAATGTGCTTGCATATCTTGTTTTCATAAATTGTTGCCCTTAGCCTATGCAAGTAGAAATACATAATGTATTTTAAATTGAAGAACCATATGTATAGAACACTTGCTAGCATAAACTAATATAAAAACATGTTTTGTTTTGTGTGCTGAAAATAATAGTTTTATTTCCAAAATAAAAGGTTCAGAGCAGAAAAGCATTGCTAAACATGTTACACAAACTTCAGGATCAACAAGAACTATAGATATTGCCAAATTTGTAAGCCATGGAATAAATTAAAATGTTTATGCCTTTTCCTTTCCTCCTAATTATGGAATACATAGGAAGAGATTAATCCCCACAGATTTTTAAGAAAGGCTTCACAGTTTTACCATTATTGTTTTGTGAAATGAAAGAAATGAAAATTTTTACTGTCATCACTTTCCCTCCGATTTTCAGAGCTACTAGTCATTTATCTGAAATAAGTGATGAAGTTGTCTGTAAATAATGTGTTTCAAGAGGCTTGTACTTTCAATTTATGTTTTCCAGCTGTGTAGGCTCTCTTGATAAATTATCACAAGTTTAACATTAACTGTAAGGTTTTATAAATCTTAATGTTTCTGCCATCGGCTCCATAGTTCAAGTGGCTGTTGCACTTTAAGCAGGAATTTCAAACATATAGAATGAGTAAGCAGGAATTTCAAACACAGAATGAGCAAGTATCATAAATCACTTGATCTACTATACGTTGTTCTTAAGTAATATTAAATAGAAGTTTTAATATCAATGTGCACAGCTTATTTCAATAAAAAAATTGTTTGCAAACTCAAGAAACTCAAATGAATATATGGGTTTATAGAAAGATGCTTCTCAGTCCAAGTATATAGGGCAATGAAAAGATTTTTAAAAATCCAAGATTCACGCAACTACAATTATCAAAGAAATACAATGTTAATATAATGTCAACCACTTGGATATGTAGAATTTATAATAAAAATATCACAAACCTGATGAAAACAAAATAACGTAATGAGTAGGATTTCTTTGAATATAAGAAATTATTAAGACCTCAAATGAGATTAAGAAAAAGCTATTGAAATTCATGTGAGTGAAAAAAATTGCTATTGATACAATCATTTTTTTTTCTCATGTCAAGCACAATATGGTATAAAGGCACCGAATGTATCTGTCACAAACCCAAGGGTGCAAGAAACTTAAAGGGAATTCAACAATGACAGACCTAAAGGTAACTGTTTGAAATATGAAAATGTTGAAAATTAACTGAAAAATTGAAAACATCAAGAATGGTCTGGAAATTGAAGCGCTTTTTGTTATAACTGTTTACTTAAAATTTGAGTTTTAATTTTACACAGCTGTGCAAAGGCACTGTTTTTCATTATTTCACTTGTATTTTTTTCTATTTCACTTTTTAGCCACTTGAGCTTCAATGTCTCCAGGTCATCCACATCTGCTGTGGCATCCGTTGAAGTTAAAGCATCCATCATCTCTGTTAGTGAAAATCAAAATGGATCATATGTATCAATGATAAGAACCTTGAGTCCTGACCTAATGAGCTTATATTGCATGCAGCACTTTAAAAGGGAAAAAAAGGAAAAGAGTTCAAAATCGACTCTTCAATGGTTACTAAATTTTATGCTTAGCTTTCCAAAGCTTTCTAAATGCAATTTTGGTTTCAAACACTTAAAATGTTAACAAATTCACTTTCAAACCATTTTATCTAGGATCAAAATAGATGTACAGGTCATTTAAAAATATAATTTTTACATTCTCAGCTATATTTGCATGTATGCATTAAAAAGATTGTACATTATTTTTTAGGTAGTAAACACATGGAAGACAACATTACTCTAAGGAAGATTGGTATCAGTAATGTCATATTATTATTTCAACTGTATCATAATTTACATCCATATGTATGAAATTTTCGAATGTCCAATTAATGACATAAGGTTATGAGATTTAAGGTTAAATAATGTGCCACTGGCAAGAGGAGCAGTAGCTCATCTGGTAGGGCAGTCGGCTACCAAGTCAAAGATCCAGGTTCAAATCCAAGTCCCTGCCAAGTCAGTTTTTCAATGCTCCTCTGTGTCCACCCAGCACTAAATGGGTAGCTAGGTCTCTTAATACCCGGCGAAAGTAAAGGTGATGACGAAAGCAATGGCAAACTACCTCATAATGCCGTATGCCAAGAACAATCAGGACCCAACTCCTGGTTCCCCGATGCTTGGACTTAGCGTGGAACCCACTTTCCTTTTACTTTTAATGTGCCACATAATCTGTATGAAATATGTTATATTGTGAACTAACTCTCTTCTTTTTATCTATTCCCATGAACTGAAATTAATAGCTGGGTTTCCACTCTACTTTTTCTGTTACACTTACTTGTGTACTGCATTGGCCCAGTGATCTCAGTTTTTGTCTGTGATGTGGTGGAAATATGGGACATATTTTCAATCCCTTCATTTCCTATTTTGATTTCTTTTCCATTTGGAAATTTGCACATAAATATGCATAAGAATATTGATACAAGATGTTATGCACATATGTTTGTGAATGGTAAAAATTTCATGCCTGTTATTATTAATTTCAGAATGAACTTGTGCTAGTTTGATGTCCAAAAATCAATTGAAGAGAAGATAAAAGTAGATGTCAAGAACAAACAGGAACAATAATTTTCACTCTTGATTCCTAAAATGTTTAATAGGATGAATTTTGTTATGGTCTTTTCATGAGAATTGGTCATTATTTGACAGTGACAAGTCAAATTGATTAATTTTTTAAAGGCTTCATTTTTTTTAGCATTGTTTAATTAGGTCCTATTAAGCAGCTCTAAGCCAGGGCAGGAACATTTGGTGATACAACAGACTGTTAAAAGAACTTGCTATCTGACGCAAAAGATCTACCTGTCCAACCAAAGCCAGAAGCACGAGTATTCATATCAGATGTTGGAACCAAATCCTGTTATAATTGTGCCTGGCATGGATACTCAGAGGAAGAGCTTACTGGATGGGTAGGATGACTGGGAATTTTTAGCCAATCTCCCTGAAAGGAGCACATCCTAAAGTCACCCAAGACACAAGGATGAGGCTTGACATTGCATTCTATTCAAGTGCTACTCGACAAATAGTCGAACTCACAGTACCATACCAATGTAGAATGGAAGAGGCAAATACATAAAAGAGAGAATAATACACGGACTTGAACATGGAGCTGGAAAAAATTGGATACAAATCCCAAATATTGCCTATAGAAGTTGGCACTATAGGATTTGTTGGAACATCAACCTACAATCTTCTAAACAAACACTCGATCAATGACCAAAGAAGAACCACAGCTCTTAAAGCACGAGCTGAAACTGCTGAAAAAAACTCAGATGGATTTGGGGTAGAAGGAATGAGCAGTTACCTATAAGTAATTAATTTTCTCAAACTATCGGGTGAAGATAATGTCCAAAAAATCTACAAAAAGAACGAAGACAGTGAAATCAATTTGCGTGTGTTTGTAAACATTGTGCTGGGTACAATGTCAATGACTTTATCAAAAAATTAATAATCTTTATCTCTGGTCAAAGCTATCTTTATCATTTAAAATACTTGTAGAATATTATTGCATTCCATATTTGAGAAGTAGAGTAATCAAGTGATGTTCTTCGTAGAATAATTTTTCACAATGATATATATATATATATATATATATATATATATATATATTTGGAGGGAAATATTTGACTCCTAATTTTGTTCCATTGTTCAATGCCATTACAAAACAGGGGAAAATAATTCAAATGGTTGAAAGTCTTCATGCTTTATCATTACCTTATATTTTTACAGGTGTAACTCAAAGATTTTTTTTCAATAGCACTACTTAAAGTGTGTTTACTTTAGTGTTGTTTTTTAGTTTTTTCAAATATACTTGAATGTATTTTGAATACATTTTATTTCATTTGGTAGAGAAAACCTTTTCTCAAGAGAGAATAAAAATCATCTTAAAAATTTTTGACAATGTTGAATGTCATAACAAATGCATTACTGAACGAGTGTATTATCTGTGGGCTGATTTTGTAACAGCTATGTGTGTTTGTGCACTTGACATTTGATAACAATGTTAAAGGTCAAGTAAATATGTTTTAATGAAACAAACATTGCTATAAAAAATGAGCTAGTGGTACTGCTAGAAATTTATACACAACTTATGAGGATCAAAAGATTATCCATTGCACAATCTTATCCATTCATGTAGGACTTTCTAATATTGGTGTCCATAGTCTAATAAAAAATTAATTTTTTTCATTTTTGCACAAGAGAAAATTTAAAGTTTCATCCTAAAAAAAAATATCTACTTCACACCTTTTTTTTTCATAGCCAATAAAAGTAATTCCCATCAATGAAACTTGGATTTTTCCTTTCCCATCAAATCTTCTAAAGATTATTATACACGAAAAATCAAATATAAAACTTTTCTATTTTACAACATGTATTATCCATCGAAGGATGACAGTTACATCTTGGAATTATTTAGGGTTTTTTTTTTCAATAGTACTTTGAACTTTTGTTTTAAGAGTCTTTACATCAGCTTTAGGTTCAAATATCTGGGTTATTTACCTTTCTTTTTATTTCTGATATTCTTTCAGAATATATACATATATATATATATATATATATATATATATATAGACTGGTTGGAAAATGGCCAACAGAATTGGCATAAAATATCATTTTGATTTGAGCAACATGAGATTTTTTTAGTAGCTGTAGAATGATTTAATTTTTATTTAAGGATATATTCATTTCCTTGCGTCTTCATAATCAATAATTAAAATGTTTCAACTAAACGTGAGAAAGCTTAAACAAAAGCAAAAAACAAAAGGTCTACATGTAAAATGAGGGATTGAAGATTGGTCTTAAGATAAAGGCTACATGGCACAATTTGCTAGCAATGTAAGGCTGGAAAAAAATAGGAGCACCAACCTTTTTTAATAAGACCGCTTGATTTGTCCAAAGATGCTTTTGGTGGCGGATCAACATTATATTCTTTTGATGCTGATGCAGTCTTAGCCTCTTCCATCTTTGGCCTGAAAAACAAGTCTTTAAGTGGTGTATTTTCATCATTAATTGGTGCTTGGGACTTTTCAGTTTCTTCCTCGCTTCCAGCAGCCACTGTGGAAGTTGTGTTGCTCTCCGAGTGAGGCGTCTCTGGGAATTCTGGGGCCTGTTCTGGTCTTTGACTCTCACTATTAGATTGAAGTTGGTTTGGATTATTCACTGGGGCTGCTGTCACCTCTGATACACTGTCATCTTTAGACATTACTGTCACATCCTTAGGTGGAGTAGATTCCAGTTTGGGTTCCACTGACGTGACACCAGGGTCTGCCATTGCTTTCTCCATAGAAAGTGGAGATTCGTTAATATCATGAGACTCTAACTGTTGCTCCTGACCATGGTTCTCCTCAACCTGCGTTGCATACCGTGCAGCCAAAGCGGCAACAGCAGCAGCAGTGCTTTTGTCCTTGACTTTCACTCCTCCTTGCTCAGAGGATACTTTTGCTACAGTGGTACTTTGGTCAGCAAGCGCAAGAGGTGGCTTGCTTGCATCATTATCTTTTTCCTGAAAAAAAAAAGGACAAATTTTTAATGGCCTTCCTCAAAAAAGTTTTTCTTAAGGGTAGCAAAATGTGAGGAAAAAATATTGAAAGTTGACAAAACTTATAGGTGAAAGGGTAATAAGTGAATGTACTTGGCTTTAAAAACCTAATCCTCGAAGAAAGTATCAAGTTAAGCAATAAAAAAACAAACTTTGCGTACGAAAAAGTGTATATGACTGTCTCAAGGTGGATCACAATATACTCCAATTTAAAAAAAAAAACTATTTTCATAAAGATGTTTAATCACTGGATACAATGATTTGTAATCAAAAAAAAGGGGAAACATCTTCAATGCTTAGTCCCCTGAAAAAAAAAAAGTATTCCATCTAAACTACTCTATGCCAATGTCGTTGAGACTTTGTTTTACATCGAATATTTTTTCCTTCCTCAGGTTAAGCCTCTTTTTTTTTCAATAGGTTGACATCAACCAATTTTAAATCATTAAGTTCTGAGATGATTGCTTTAAGAATAGGAGGCTATGAACAGCTGCAACAGCTTGTTAAAATTTTCTTTGACAAGGTGAGAGAGAAACATTCTGTAATTTTTTTCCATCCAAAAAAAGAAATTTTTCACATTTTGCCGTGATGATTTTGATACTCCTCTAAGGCAACCACCTCTCCATACCAACACTGTAAACAACTGTTTCAAGCCGACCATTCTGGACTATCATTAATATCATGCCTCACTTTTTTAACCTTTTCTCACTCCCCTTCAACGCATACATATAAATCACAAAAGATAAGAGAGCTTATCTTGATTCACATATAACCTCATGTAGGGACAATGTTTAGTCTCCAAATGAACTGAAAGTTGATCAATTGATAACGTTAGTAATCAACCAAACACTAAGGTTAAAAATTTATACAAAACCATCATGCTTGTACAATATAGGTTTACAAAAATGCTTGACAAGAAATTAAGCCAGTTGATCACCAATATCTACAACATCAAAATTCATAAAAAGACGAAAACTATTTTTTTTTTCTTTCAAAGGGCCCTTACTTTCAAAAATTTCATCTTAGAGGCATCAATCCTGATTGATTTGGAGCCAACTGTATTCCAACCATCATCATTAGGCTTCTCTCCTTGTCTCTCTGAACAAAGTAAGAGGGGAGGGGGAAAGAAGCATTCAGTTTGAATCATGCATATTCTCATCAATTTCAAACAAAGAGTTGAGATAGTAACTGCTAAAAGTAATTAGATTTTACAAATACCAATAAATGGTAATCACTGAGCAAAATAACAGTACCTAAACACCTAAAAGTTCAGCTGAAATAACTGTGGTGTAAAGTATTTTTAAAATTTAATATTTCTCACTGATGAAGCCCTTATGGTGATGTTTATTTACCATTACTCTATTTGTATAACAGATACAAACATATATCTAGTTGGCATCTGTTTACACAATCTTTCCTTTATATATCAATTCAACTACCACTGCATCCTTTTGATTGTAGATTTAATATTGTAAGTGGTGTTTACCAAGTGGTGATCTTGCCCTATTTTGATTATAAACAAAGTGTTGTCCTACTATTGCCTTGTTGCACAATACTATTTTTAAGTTTTTTTCCGAACTTGAATAGTGACGCTAGCCACTACTAACTGTTGCCTGGTCAAGGCTACAGAGGGGTTTCTATTAGATCTATACAAAAAAATTCAGACTAAATAGAAAATTAACAGCTATACAAATTAGATTTATTATTGCACAGATTGATTCATCCTTTATGATTGCTTATTGACTCTAAAGTTTTTCCATAATGTATGATCAGATTTTAAAGTTCTGAGGTTAGATCTAAGGTTGCTTGCTAGGCCGACTAGTTCCATTTTCGATAATACAGTTCAAACGGATCAAATAAAGCAATAAAAAACTCACCCTATGCTCTATTTCATGTTTCTAAATCTACCCAAGGCTATCTCAGGTTGATATACAATAGACTCAGATTTTTTTTACAAAGCTGTTTTCGAAAAGATGGGCTAAATCGTTGACTCCTGGTCTAGTGTTTAGACAGAAAAATGCAGTAACGTCTTAGTGGTCCAGAGCCCGGAAACCAGCTGATGGCCAGTAGTGACGTTTCGCGGCAACAAGGCAATTGCATCCGCAAACCATGCCCATCTCCAAACAAATAAGTCAGAAATAGGCATCCTCAGCATGTCAAAATTGTGGGCTAGCTCTCTCAGTTAACATGAAATATACCTCCAAGCTAAAAAAAAAAAGACCTATTATGTGAAAGGGCTTGGACAAACCCTAGATTGACTCTGACTTGTGATTGCTAACTGCGAAGTAATCAGTTGATTTCTGAAAGTTAGTTGCAGTGAGTTTATGTCAATTATTTAGCTCTTCCTCCCTGTTAAGTGTAACAGGAATAAAGGCAACAGTTAAACCTATTTTTCTTTAAATTTCTTCAATTCTACAAATTTATATGCAGAAGAAAACTACTCACGCTTGCTTCCACGTCTACTACTTGGCTGTGGATCATTTCGTGGAAGTGGAGGCTGATCTTGCAAAAACTGTTTTGTCTGTTGCTCCTGGTGGAAGTCTTGCCTTACTTCATCAATCTTCTCGGGACTTGTCTGTTCTTTGCGGGGCACCCAGTTGTTCTAAAATATTGGAGAGACAAAGTAACAACTTGGGTCATATTTCAATTTAAGCAGGAATCCCTAACCCAATTTGTTTGTATTCATATAAGCTATACGTTTTGACCAGAACTTTTTCAGCTTGAAAAATTATTTGATTTGGTGAATTATATAGTGGTAGCTTAAACAAAAAGTTATGAATGTTTTGCATATTTAATTTTGTGGATTCAATATTCCCTATTATAACCAGTTCATGAGACCATACATAATGCCCAATTTTTTTTGAGACACTGACAATAACAGTTTTGTAGGCAATTCACATTGATGCATAAAATGGCCTAAAAAGATAAGTTTGACATTTTCTAGTTGATTATAATTTTTTTATATATACTCTTTTGGCTTGCTATCAGAGCGAAAAAATCACACTATCAATATAAACTGGAGTGGTGAGCATGAAACATTACATCAAATTTGTAATTTAAAAAAAAAATATTCTGTGTGTGCAAAATGACTTATTTTAGAATTTAGCAATACAGTGGAACTTGGTTACAATGGAACCTAGATGGGCAGGGTTAGAACTCCTGTTGTTGATATATAGGGCACAGCCCTTTGAGAGATGACTTGAAGGTAGCCTACTTTCACAGATTGCAAATTGGGCAAACAGCTTTGTCAGCCAATGGAGAGATCCCATGATGGATACTGCTACAATTACGTGCTCTTTCCTTTCTCCCTACCCTATGTGCAAACTCTAAACCTATTTTAGTTGATATTGCAGAATGTTTCTACAGCGAGTGTCTGACCATTTCAATCCCTAACAGTTTACAAAAAGATGGAGGCGATGGAATGAAAAGCCTGGTCTTGGCACATTATTTTATACTTTAAATTCGACTACAAGCTTGTAGGTAGGCATAAAAGGCATTTCACATATGAAAATCCCATTTGAACCAAATAAATCCCTTCCATTTGTGTAGTAGTATGCAAAAAAGAGGACATCACTGTTCAAAGTCCACTAAAATAAAAAAAAATTGCATTTTAAGGACAATTAGTGCAAACTAAGCCCAAAACTAAAAGAAAATTAAAAAAGAAAAAACATGATAGGAAAAGTTAGCATCCTTAAAAAAAACTTACTTGTCTCAACTCAATCACATCTTTTACGGTCAATTTAATTCTGGACTTGCGCTCCAGTGCAATTTTAACCATATGGGCAAAGTACTGGTCCATGCGCAGCTGTAAGAGTGTGAGGTAAAAGAGTTTGAGAAGAATCTTTCAAATGCTACATAACTTTCATTATGAAGTAAACATGACACTAATCTATTTGAAGCACTGTGTTTGCGATCTCATCATCAAGTTCCAAAATGGACATGAATGCAATAGGGAAAAAGTGATACAAATAAAAAAAACTTGGGAAAAACCTGATAGAGGAACAATACATGATTGCTCAAACTCAAATTGTGTATTCAGAGCTTAGAAAGATGACTGTGGGAAAGTAAACATTCCATATGTATGATTTGCAAAAAAATAATGAGAAATGTATACTTAATGATGAATATGCATTCAATTCGTCTTCCCCAATTACTTTCGCCTTTTCAGTATCCAAGATGGATCCCACGCTTGTGATAAGCTGACAAACTAAAAGAAGAGACTCATCATCACGGGCTTTCAGAAGGCGGAAGATGCAGTCATGCATGATATTCTCTGTCACCATGCTTAGTTTGAAGAGTTCTCCAATAAACCTGGAAAGTGTCACATAGTGCCATAGAGTATGAAACTAATTTTTCAATTATTTGTTTGAAAAAAGGCATACATAGCGACAGTTTTATTGCAATCATCTGTATCATTACTCTCCACATAATAATTA
>BLXT01007037.1:508242-521002 GCA_019648995.1 Plakobranchus ocellatus | reverse complement strand
AAAGCCAAAAGATTATCAGTAGATTTACTACTGTGTTATACATCGTCATATTTTGTTGAAATTTTTTTTACAATTTTTTTTAAAATCCAGTTTGCCACTTTTTCAAAATGTAATAATGAACAAATTTTCTTTTTGGTGCTTATTTATAGAAACTAGATCCAATTCTCTTCAATTTGATATATAATTTGTATGGTTTTATCCTGTAGAAAAGTCCTATATTAGCTTTTTACAAAACGATAGCCTATTTTAGAAAAATCCCATTCTACCCCTGTATCCAGTCGTAAAATATGTGTGGGTAGTGAATCAGTTAAGAATTTCTAAACATCATGCAGATGTAGATGTATGAGTCCAGATCTATTTATCTTCAAGGTTCGTCTGAATATGACTCAAAAAACATCTTGTATTTGAATCAGCTTGATCATAGGAACCTAGATATGAATTGTTGGGAGTAAAAAATACTCCCCTCTTCTTTTGGTGACGTTTATTTTTTTCTATATGCAACTCCATATCAATAGAGAAGGTCTCCCACCCCTGCAATCTAACTTTGGAGCAATCAAAGCAGCTCACCTAGCCCAAGAAATAAAAACCAGTGTTACAAACCCCTCTCACAGAAAAACCTACCCTTTGATAAATTTATCCAGGGAAATCAGATTATCCTTCACAATTTCATAAAAGAACTGTCCGGTCAGATTACGATCTTTGTCACTTCTCTCCAGAACATTGTTGATACTGGCTGTGATGAATACATACAAGTATGTTTGACCTTCAAGCTCCATCACGCACAGTTTGGCCTCCTGCAAGAAATTAATTGCATGAGATGTTTCTTCTTTGTAAAAGTTTTGTGATGGAGGAAAGGAAGACATTAACAAATGCACTAGAAAAGAGAGGAAGAAAAAAAGAGGTAAGGTAAATAAAAGCCACAATCCGTCCCAAAGGGGTCCTTTCTTAAATAATTGACTAAGTGGTCATAAAATGATGGTATTTAACCTCAGATTACAAATGTGCAACACTAAGGATATTCACTCACATCTGGCTGGCACCTGAATTGAGCAATCATTAAATCTGAAATGTCAGATTAGACATTTTACATATATATATGAAAAAACTATCAGAGACTGAAACGATGTGTTTCAGCACTATCCATACACTATCCTGATGCGATTGTGTTTTTCCACTGAAGCTGTTGAACAGCTTTTGTTGTGCCTGCTAAACATAAATTTTAGTACCTCATATGATACAAATTTTGGCCAGTGAAAGAAGGCTCAGGACTTCACACATCCCTTGTTGATTCCAAAGTCTTCTTGACTCAAACTTGTTAGGTTTAAGATTCACATAATAATATATCTGTTTATATGTGACCAGACAATTCCCAAGTGGCTAACCTTGAGGTCCCTGATGTTGAGATACTCATCTAGTATTGTCTTGGCTGAATGCTCCATTTCTTCCTCTGTCTTAGGTGCGGCCTTTTTCACCACACCATAGCCTCCGACAGCTGGTGGTGGTTTTGCAGAAGGGGTCGCTGTGCGTTCAGCACTTGGCCTAAGGGAAATAGTCCGTGGTGGTCCCATGGAGTTTTCTCCTTCCCTAGAGCCCCGTGGTCCTATGGAGCGTCTGTCTTCTCTATTCCAACTATTGTCCCTGCTCGAATTCTGAGATCTGCCACCCACGATAGACCTGGAAGTTTGAAAATGTTAAATCAGTACTAGTCATGACATTCATGGGCAGGGAGGGAAAAGAGGGAAAGAAATTGGCTAAATCATGTGAAAATAATGAACTTTCGAATCCAATACAAGAAAGAGAATGAGAAAACCAGAAATTACAAAAACGATCATTCAGGTCAACTACCAACATGTTGCACACTTTCATTCTATTTAATCTTGAAACAAGTGTGTAAATAGATATGGCACCAATTTTTAAAATTTCTTTCAGACCTGCCAACCTGAAAAATAAGGTCCAGTGATTTTGAACCTGCATTAAGTGTTTTCAGTAACAGTTGTTCATTCCTATTCAGATTTATTATTAAAATGTTTGATTTTCAAATTTATTCAATCTATATAATTCTTCACAAAATCCAATGTCACTTAGTGATAAAGGTACATCAGAGCTAAATTAGTGTCTTAGCAGGTGATAACATTAAATATATACTAAGGTACAACACAGGCCATCATTTACTTCAAAACTCACACACATGATAGCTCACAGAAAAAAATTGCTTCAATTGGGTATTCCACATGGGCAGAATTTTCATGTTGACATAGTCTAATTATTTTTACCTTGAGCTTTTTCAACTTGAAAAACCATTTACATTGGTGAATTCTACATATATCTGACTTAAAAAAAAAGGTTATGATTTTTTAAAATGTCCCAAGATGACCAGCACCTGAGACCATTTTTCAAAGGGTATTATTTTTAAAATGTGTGTAACAAATATGAAATTTAATCCATGTGCAGCAAAATTTGCTCAATTTACTTCTTGACATTGACAGTTTTGAAGATATTGATGTATAAAGTGGCCTTAAAATGAAAATTTTAACATCGCATAGCAAAATCCATATTTTTGACATTTATCATCACTTTTGAAAAATCAAATAAAATCACACCATATACTGTATTGAATATAGCTCTTGATAAGTATTTATCAGTGGCACAGAGCACAAACAGAGGCTGGTTTCAGATACCTACTACATACATTCATTAAATTAATGTATTGTTATATTGAAATAAATTATGACCGGCTTTTTTTAATTACACACATCAAAGATTACCATTCACATTGGTTCAAATGCGTTTTTTTCTAAGAATTCGGTAAAAATTGGCAACTGTGTATTTCAATTCCAATGATTTTTTAGATTTTTTTTTACCCTTAAACCCTTGGCAAACCACATAAAGAAATCGTCAAGACCATCAAGATTTTCCCTCTTCCCATTTACTTACCTTGCGCTAGCAAGGACGTCTCGACGTTCACCCTCTGTGCTAGAACGGCCCATGATTTTGCCCCTTCCATGACCAGCTGTATTGCCTTGCCTAAGGCCGCGATTATTTACACCACTATCCCCACGAGATGGTGACCTCTGGAAACGCCTATCCTCATCACTGGGGAGGGCAGAGAATCTAAAAAGCCAAAATGAAATGGATAGAGATGTTGAGATTGTTTCTTAAGCGATGACTTTTACAAACCATAGAGCCAATTTGACAAAGTTAACAAAAAAAAGGAAAGGTATAAAAAAAAGAGGCTATCAGGACGAGGAATTCTTTAATTTTGTCCTCAGGGACAAGTCTCAGATGGGAAATTCATCACATAGCCTCAAGAGTCACATTTCAAAAGTGAAGCTCGGAAAGATTGTGTCCATTACCTGTTTGTAGGTCTATTCATAGGGGAGTCCTGAGAAGGCTGTGCAGCTCCACTTCCTTTACTCCACATGGAAAACTTGTTCATACCTCCACCTGGGCCAAGCTGGATGTTGTTTTCATCCACCATACTCTGAATTAAAAAGTTGGAAATAATCTATTGAATACAACTTGACCTAACAAGTCAAATTGGGTTTCCTTTTAAAATGATAGGAAAGACGGAGGAATGAATTAATAGTTAAGAAAATAATTTTGTCATATCCATCTATGAGTAAATAAAATTGTTCTTTTGAAAATAGGGGCCTGACACAGATATACAGATTTAAATTTATGCACAAACTTTCTGAAAACTAATCATCTGAATTAAGCTAAATACCTGAATATATTTCATTTAGTCCATTCCTTGCCTGTCATTAAATTGGTTCCACCTGGAGATACCCGTTTATAACCGATAAAACAAAAGGAAACACTTCTGTGTCTCCAATCAGCAATACAATTAAATCATAAAACACAAGAGTGCTTAGGGAAATGTTTTGTCTCAAAATGAACTGAAATTTTATTGATCGATAATGTTCGCAATCAACCAAAAAAAATTCCCCTTAAAGTTGAAAATTTATATTATACCATTATGCTTGCACACTATAGGTCTAAGAAATGATTTACAAGAAATTAAGCCAGTCAATCCAGTTAATTAATATCTGCAACGTCAGAACTGACTGCACTTCTTGGAATTTTAGTTTGAATTTATAAAAGGACAAAAACTATTTTTTGTTTCAAAGGGCTCTTACCTTAGAAAATTTCATCTTAGAGGCATCAATCCTAATTGATTTGGAGCCAACTGTATTCCAACCATCATCATTAGGCTTCTCTTCTTGTCTCTCTGAACAAAGTAAGAGGGGGAAAGAAGAGTTCACTTTGCATCAAGCATTCTCATCAATTTCAAAATAAGTTGAGATAATAACAACTTAAAGTAACTAGATATTATAAAAAATAATAAATGGTAAACACAAAGTAAAATATCATTCAATAAACATCAAAACATTTAGCGTTATCACCTGTAGTGTAAAATATTTACAAAATTTAATATTTAACACTGACGAAGCCCCGTGGTGCGCATATTGGGTGATAATTTACCATTATTCTATCTATGTAACATATATCTTGTTGGCATCTGTTTACTTAATCTTTCCTTTATATATTAAATTAACTACCACTGCATCCTTTGGATTGTAGATTTAATATTGTATAAGGTGTTTCCCAAGTGGTGATCTTGCCCTATTTTTATAACAAAGAGCTGCACATTGCATCCATAATCCATGCCCATCTGCAAAGAAAAAATATGTAAGAAATAGGCATCCTCAGCGTGTCAATATTGTGGGCTTTGCTCACTGAGTGTGTGTCAACTCTTGAAACCCGCAGGCCTATTCCATGTTCTGACACAAGGCTATAGAAGTTTGGAAAATGAAGAAGAGGGTACCTTTACCTGTAGCAGTGAAAAACCTAAAGTGTTGCATATCAAAAATACCAGAACCCCGTAAGTTTTTTTAAAAATAAAAAATAAAATACTGCAAAATGATAGTCATGGGTGTTCACCCGACCGCACTCTGCTCGTTCAGTTAAAATGTACTTCCAACTTTAAAAAAGCCCATTATGTAAAAGGGCTGAGACATACCCTAGACTGACTGTGACTTGTGATTGCAAGCTACAAGATGATAAGTTGATATCTGGAAGTTGGTTGCATTGAGTTTATGCCAGTTACTTGGCCCTTCCTCCCTGTTCAGTTAACAGGAGTGGAGGCAAAAGTTAAACCTTGTTTTTTCTTTGAATTTATCAAATTCTACAAAATTATTTACAAAAGTAAAATACTCACGCTTGCTTCCACGTCTACTACTTGGCTGTGGATCATTTCGTGGAGGTAGAGGCTGATTTTGCAAGAACTGCTTTGTCTGTTGCTCCTGGTGGAAGTCTTGCCTTACTTCATCAATCTTCTTGGGACCTGTCTGTTCTTTGCGGGGCACCCAGTTGTTCTAAAATATTGGAGAGGCAAAGTAACAAAATCAGATTTACATTTTAAACAGGTACCGCAACCCAAATTTCTATACTGACATATGTTAGTCGTTCAACTTGAGCTTTTTCAGCTTGAAAAATTATTTGAATTGGAGTTGGAGCTTTCACAAAAAGTTATGAATGCTTGGGACATTTATCTTTGTGAATTCAACATTCCCCATTATAACCAGTATATGATGGTAATTTAAGGGAAAAAAAATTCTGTGTGTTAAAAATGACTATTTCAGAATTTAGCAATACATAGTGGAGCTTGGTTACTACAGGACTTGGATGGGTGGGGTTAGAAGTCCTGTTTTTTGATATACAAGGGGCACAGCCCTGCAGGGCATGTTGTTTGTGTTCATTGCATGATCTAGGCTTCCTTTGAGTTATGATTTGAACTGTACATTGGGCAAACAGCTTCTTAACGAATTGTGAGATCACATGATGGATACAGCTACAATTACGCTCTCTCTCCTTTCTCTCTATCCTACTTGCAAACTCTAATCCTAATTCAGTTGTAATTGCAGAAATGTGACTTATAAAACAGTGGGAGCCGTGGAATGAAAAGCCTGGTCTTGGCACCTTTTTTTTTGCTGTAAATTCGACGACAAGGTCGTAGGTAGGTTTAACGTTTGGCAGTACTGTTGCAGACAAAAGCTAATGGAAGAAATTTACAAGAAAAAAATAACAGCCCAGTTGCATGCAAGATCCTGCTGTGAAAGGGTCTTGTTGCATCTGAATTCTACTTTAAATTGGCCTCTATTTCCCCCATCTCTGGTGAACAGTAAAAAGGAAACAAAAAAGGGGCCGATAAACAAGATTGGTAAGCTAGGCCAATTGGGGCTAAAAGTAATAACCAAAACAAAATGCTACAGAATAATATCTGGTTTTTAACAGAAATGTGTGTAGATTTTTATAATCATATTTACGGTATAGGACTAGATTCCAAAAATGAAACTGAACAGAAAGTATAGTTCCATTTTTAGCACAGGCTGGTTTGCAGTGCCTAATTTAGATGCACAATTTCTAAAAAGATTGTGCACACACAATGCTACTTTTACTCTGATGTAGAATACACAATATCTTTGTAGATGCAGATACTTGTGATCCAATCAATCAGTTCAAGGACTGCAGCCTTAACGTTCTTGCCTATAGGCCAATGCCTTTGTTTAGGACAAACTATATACTGTTTATATTTAATAACTTCAGAGACTGCTCAAAAGGCATTGCACATATAAAAATCCCATTTGAAGTAAACAACTCCTTTCCATGTGTAGTTGTATACAAAAAAGTAGTGATGACTGCTCAAAGTCGACTGGTAAAATAAAAAAAAAATATTGAATCCAAAGGACAATTAGTGTACACTGAGCCCAAAAATAAGCATGAATTTAAAGAGATAAAAAAAAGGATAGGAAAAGTTAGCATCCTTAAAAAAAAAACTTACTTGTCTCAACTCAATCGCATCTTTAAGGGTAAATTTGATTCTGGACTTGCGCTCCTCTGCAATTTTAACCATCTGGGCAAAGTACTGGTCCATGCGTTGCTGTAAGAGTGTTGAATTAAAGCAGTTTGAGAAGAATCTTTCAAATGCTGCATAACTTTCATTGTGAAGAAAACATGACACTAATCTATTTGAAGCTCTGCGACTGCAATCTCATCATCAAGTTCCAAAATGGACATGAAGGCAAAAAAGAAAAAGTGATACAAATAAAAAAAAAAAAACGGGAAAAACAAGATGGAGGAACAATACATGATAGCTCAAACTCAAATTGTGTATCCAGAACTTAGAAAGATGACTGTGGGAAAGTGAGCATTCCACATGTATATATATATATATATATATATATATATAAATAATTGCACAAAACTAATGAGAATTGTATATAAAATGATAAATACATTCAATCCGTCTTCCCAACTCACCTTTGCCTTTTCAGTATCCAAGATGGATCCCACTGTTGTGATAAGCTGACAAAGTGAAAGAAGAGACTCATCATCACGGGCTTTCAGAAGGCGGAAGATGCAGTCATGCATGATATTCTCCGTCAGCATGCTTAGTTTGAAGAGTTCTCCAATAAACCTGGTAAGTGTCACATTGTGCCAAACAGGAGATTATTCATTTGAAAAAAGGCAGTTATAGCAACAGTTTTATTGCAATAACCTGTATCAATACTCTCCACATGATAAGGTGGAAATCATTACTTTTGGTCTTAAGTGGGCACAATATTGATTAGAGAAAGCCATGAGAAAAAGTCAACACTGACTGAACATGGTCAGAAGTGGGGGGATCTTTTAAAATAACATGATATTTGTCATACCAAAAGTAAAATAATGAGTACATTTTTTATTAGCATTGATATAAAGTAGTATCAGCCAGGGATGTATTGTTACAAAACATTTGGTTCCATTTCCAGTACAAAAACAGAAGTGGAATGAAGAAAAAGTTCAGGAGAAAATCTAAATTTGTTTAATAGTTGGCAATAAAAATTCTAAATTTAGCAATGGTACCTTTAAAAACACCAATGAATTTTTGTTCAAGAGAACTGATAATTCTAAACATGAGAAAAGCTTGCTAAATCAACTGCAAAATTAGCCATTGAAGAATGCTAAATCTTTCTAAATTTTTTAAATGATTAACAAAAAACAACAATGCCTTTCCCATAACCAGACCTGCCTACTTTGCACACCAGTTTAGGGAATTAAGATGTCAAATTTTCAGCAAAACTGGGGGCTCTCGACATAACTTCCCCCTCCCCAATTGAAATAAGCATTAAGTACCCTGAAAGAATAATGTATAATGCCTCAAGCCTAAGAATAAAAATCAAAGAAACAACAGTGCCCACAGTTCTGATCATCAATTGTAACAGTCTACAGGATATCTTTCTTTTTGTATGTCTATCACCTCAAAAATATTTAGTACAAGGATTCCAAGAATATACGGAGAAATTGATCCACAGCTCAAGCAAATAGTAAAGCTTTGCATGATTCTTATCTGGCCATATCCTTCACAATACATACTGATATAATAACTGCAACCATAGCCACCTTCAGCTTCCCAATTCTCAAATAGCATATTTCTAAATTTGAAGAAAAGTCAATAGCTATTCTTTATTTTCAGGCGGCAGATTATTTGAAGTCTCTTACATCCCTTTTTGAGTGCATGATTTAAATTTCTAGATCCAGATTGTGTGTCTAATCATCATCCCATACAAAAATCACAAATGCATTTTAATTTGAAAAAAAAAAAAAGCCTTCTTCTTGAAATCAATAATGACAATGTGTTCTTGAGACAAGTTAAGATCTAGATAAAAAATAATGTAAAGATCTTAAAACCTTTAAATTTTATATTAGAGAGAGTGTAGATCTAGAATTTTAGAAATCTTCAACTGATATGGCCTGCTTTATTTCTGATAAAACTGACTTCCTATATTGGGAATAACACTACGCATAAAAAAAAAAAGAATCATTGCTCGGAAACAAAAAAATCCAAAATCACAAAATTATGTGGCAGCCTTTATCGCCATATCTTTGATAAAAAAATGTCAAAGCACTCTACAAATCACAAAAAGAGTTTACCTGATGTTACCATAGAACTTGAGGCGACGCAGTTTCATGTGGTACAGGATAGTTTCAATCTGGTCTTTCTTGTCAGGCTGGAAAATAAAAAGGAACCATAGCTTTAAGAGTATAATGTCAGCTTTGAAATTAGGCTCTTCCATACTTTTGGGTCATCAGTAACGAGGAATTCCAAAAAAATGTTTGTAATCAATGTTAAAATCAGAAAGAAATATTGAATGACCCATAAATAAGACCCCTTAGTATTCCAACTGTAAAGACATTAACATTATTAATTTGAATTTGAGTCTTTTTTTTCATTATTTTCTTTAAAATGAATTGGAAAATCCAAACACTACTAGCCTAATCATTTCAAAAGTAAATAATCAACACCGGGTAAGCAGTTATTAAATAGCAAACAAATGTTCAATTGTTTTCTAACCCCCTCTGGTAGTTCAGCCTCCAGTTTCTTCCTCTTTTCCTCAGGATCCTCAAACACAATGGTTTTGTCAGACTCAAATTCTGTTTGGCACTTGGTCAAAAGCAAAACACGAAATGTTGCCTGGTTTTCCTTAACCCCTGGTGGTGGAGGCACTTTCAACTGAAAAGGTTTGTATATAAATGTATCATAAATATAGGTGAGGTGAGGTGCAGAGGTGATGATTTGAGGTATTTGGCTGGATAAAAAACAATGATGCTATATGTTGGTGCAAATGTAAAGTTATAAATTTGTCAAAGCAACAAGCTGATTTAAAACAAGTGATATGGTAAGTTGTTTCTTGCTGGGAGCCACCGAGTTATTCTGTATTAAGTATGCCATCCTCCAGAACAAAAAAGCAGTCAAGTTTGTGCCTTTGGCAATAAAATAATAAGTTTTGTTCTTCGAAATGCTGAGAAAAGGGGTGAGAACCGACCACTTTTCTTCGCATGTGCCATCCAATAAATTAAAAGCTGATAAAATGATTTGTCACACTGACAAGTCAGTACATACAGCCCAACTCTTCAAAACTGGCTGTACCTCATTTTATCATGAAACACTTCATAGAGTCTGGCATATAGACAATTGTTCCTTAATAAAACAGTGTACATATATTTTCTTACATAATAAACATCATTGATGAACGTATACTTGAAATCAGTACATCATTGTAAAATGTACACAAAATCATCATGAGAAAAAATTATCAAAAGATATTTGTGCTCCTTAATTGTGTAAATTAAATTACTCACCTGACACATTTTCTTGCACAGTTTGGCATATGCTTCTACAAATTTGGTTTCCAATGTCACCTTGAGCAAGAAAAATAAATGCAGGCAAATGTTCTATAATCTGAATTATTGATTTAGCTGGTATTGGTTTAGATTTTCAAAAAAATTATTTGCTCGTTTTCTTGTCAATTGATGATGGAACTTCCTGTGTGCTAGACACAGAAGTTGAAATTCTCATGGCAACCTATAATATACAATAGACTCAAATGCCACTGCCAAATTTAATTCAGAAAGGGATTATAATTCTATTAGATGACGAAAATGGTTTTAGAAATTAGCCGATTATAAAACATTCTATTTCCAAATATCGCAAAATTTCATATACAAAAATTCTTTTTCCAGTGTCACCTGAAAAGAAAAACTGCTAAATGTGTGAAAAATATTTACTAAAAAAGAGAAAATGGGAAAAACAAGTCTTTCTTTTACCTTGTCAAAGAAAATCTTCACAAGTTGCTGCAGCTGTTCATAGTTTCCTATTCTTAAAGCCATCATTTCTGAAGATAATGGTTCAAAATTAGTTGGTGTCAGCCTATTCAAAATGAAAAGAGCCTTGGCCTCAAGATTGTCAACCTGTTGAAGGAGTGGATAAACACCATTAAAAGAATCAAAAAGAAGAAAGAATAAAGCATAACAAATACATCAATAACTCTAAAAGGCAGAACTGTAACTAAACTAAGGCATAATGTTGGTTCAAGCTTGCACTGATAACTCGCAGAACGGAGTGTTATGTTCAGCATTTATGGAGACACACAAACACTATACCAGCTTCAAATTCTATATTTTATCTCTGTATTCTTCACTTAACTCTTCAAATGGAAATATAATTGGGTAAACTTAGAAGAAAAGGGCCTCACTAATTCGATTTTACAAAAAAGTCCCTGAAAGGAATTAGATTCGATATAATTGAATAATAATGAAAATGTTAGCCTGTCTTGAAAATCATGACAAAATTCAAATTTATTCAGACCAGAAACTAATCCCAAATGATAAAGCAAAATTTCCTTTTCAACATAAGAAAAATCCTTAAAATAATCAAAACATACCTTGGCAGCAATTTCACCAGTGGCAAGCTGCTTAGGTGAGGGCTTCCACGGCTTTTCACTCTGATGCAAAGCCTTCACATCATTTTGAATTGATACACTTTTAATTATACGTGGTGCCATCTGCATATCTCCTGGGCGTCCCCGGCCACGGCTGGCACTCTTACCCATTTGTTGGGGGTGCTGAGGAAGTGGGGTAAAGAAAAACCTCTGTGGTCAAAGGTGTATTTCTTGAAGAAGCAGATTTCAAGAAAAGCTGGTCTCATGACAACTACATAATGCTCTAATATTGGTGCTAACCATCTTATTATGAAATAAATACCCTTTTTTCAATAGGCCTGATACACTTCTTAACATTTTAACAACTTGCTTTCACCGTTTGCCTGACTACAACATTACATGGCTCAAATTTGTCATAATGGATGTGCAATACAGTAAATGGGACTCATGTAAGTACAATGCTCTTATTCGGCAAAATCATATATGGGGCTATCAAAAGGATGACATGATTAGTCAACTATGCAAAGTAATAGTTTGTAAATTGACTCAACATTTTTAATCCCATCCATAATCCAGAACAAGTAAAATCAAAAAGCTTTAAACAATCATTCCCGTGAAATGATCTTGATCATTTCTAATGTGTAATGTTTGGGACGTCTTCATCACCACTATGGCAAAATGATTATATTAACTATTGACACAATTACTGCCATATTTTCCTACTGATATCACCATCATTATAGTTATTAAAAAGTGACTTCAGATGCTACAAAAAGGAAAAAAAAAAAATATTTATATACATATGTCTGTACCTGTAACTAATGACAATCAACCTCTTAATTATAAATATTACTTTTCCAGCCTCACTGGCTTGAAAACAAATTCTTTACAATTCAGAGCTGTAGACACTCCTAAAACTAAAGACAACATTCAACACTACTAGAAATTATGAGAAAAGTATTAAAAAAAAAAAAAAAAAAAGGCCAAGATTTTACCCTTTGTGGAGTGCTGGGTTGGAAGAAAGTTGGAGTGAAGTCAGGTGAAGTACCTCCCACAGCTCGGCTTACAGGCTGGGGAAAAAAAATGTGTGAATTCATTTTTTCACAGGAAGATAAACTCAATTAGGGCAGGTGAGGTATTAAGTCATGGTAGTTTGCATACACACAGCATGAGTGTCAAGACAGAGAGAGAAAAATAAGTTATTTCAAATTTGAGGTAAGATGATGTTAACATGTTGTAAGTCGCAATATTTTGAAAAGTTAAATTGAAAATAAAAAAAAAAAAACTAAGGATAGGCAGAGAGTAAAGGGCAGGTTTTAGATTCAACATGGTAGGAAAATAAAAATACAAAATACTTTTAATTAGCCATATAATCATAAGGAAGAGAGAGACTGAAATGAAACACTGGATGCCTAATGTTCAAGGTGCAAGTGAAGAAATGCTGAATATTTTACTAAAGAAAGGAAGACATCAAGGGAAAATGGAAAGAAGCTAAAAAA
>BLXT01007037.1:496570-508226 GCA_019648995.1 Plakobranchus ocellatus | reverse complement strand
AAAAAAGAAATAGGACAGAGAGGCTGGAAGTGGAAAATGTTTAAAAGGGCAACTTTCCAGGGATAGAGCTAAAAATATAAAAAAAATGGAAAAAAGCCCAGATCATTTGAGCATAATAATCAAAATAAAACCTTCTCAATTGATATTTTATATATATATATTACTAGGAAAATGCCAAATCATCTTAATTGAGAGTTCCTTACCCTGTCCAGAATAATTTCCAAGTTTGGAAGTCCTTCTGGTTTGGTTTGTGAAGAAGCACATTCTCTCAACTCCATGAGGTAAGCCCTGTCATACTGAAGCTTATCCTTGCCTTCTGAGGAAAAAAAAATCCCATTTTTAAGCAATCACGGTGTTCACAAGCAAAGACAAGCCTTATATGGCACAGAGCTAATGTATCTCATAAAAGGAGTCCATTGCTATAAGAGGCAGAGTTAGTATACATTATATATAACTTTCTATTCAGTTGAAATAAAATATACCTGAATCCCCTGACTAGGTGAAACCTGCACATTGTGAGTTATTTAATGGTGAAAAATGGTCACAGACATGCCAACGTAAGTCTTCACTCTTAATCTTTACTTAATAGTAAAAAAAGAAAAAGTGTCCAATGTGTAACACTGTATTGGGGGAAACGCCATCAAGTGTATAGATCTAAATCCAGACTAATGGCAATCCCCCATTTCATCGGACATATCTGTTGCAAGTCACATTAAATGAAAGCCCATCCCTGTAAGAAAGGGGTGATTTTATAAAAATAAAAGCAAAAAGTGAGAGGGAGAGGTCTACATGTGAAACGAAGGATTGAAGACACAGGCTTTATGGCACAATGAGCAAGTTATGCAAGGCTAGAAAAAAATAGAAGCACCAACCTTTTTTAACAGGACCACTTGGTTTGTCCAAAGGTGCTTTTGGTGGTGGATCAACATCATCATCTTTTGATGCTGGTGCCGTCTTCCCCTCTTCCATCTTTGGCCTGAGAGACAAGTCTTTAGGTGGTATGTTTTCATCATTAACTGGTGCTTGGGACCTTTCCATTACTTCTTGACTTCCAGCAGCCACTGTGGAAGTTGTGTTGCTGTCCGAGTCAGACGGCACAATGTTTATCTCAGGCGTCTCTGGGATTTCTGGGGCCTGTTCTGGTCTTTGACTCTCACCGTCAGAGGGGTTTTGATTATTGACTGGGGCTGCTGTCATCTCTGGTATACCGTCATCTTTAGACACTACTGTCACATCCTTAGGTGGTGTAGATTCAAGTTTGGGTTCCACTGACGTGACATCAGGATCTGCCATTGCTTCCTCCATAGAAGGTGGAGATTCCTTAATATCATTAGACTCTGGCTGTTGCTCCTGACCATGGTCCTCTTCAACGTGTGTTGCCTCCTGTGCAGCGATAGCAGCAACAGCAGCAGCAGTGCTTTTGTCCTCATCTGTCACTCTTTCTAGCTCAGAGGACACTTTTGCTACGGAGGTGCTTTGATCAGCAGCCGCAAGAGGTGGCTTGCTTGCATCATTATCTTTTTCCTGAAAAAAAAAAATTAAAATTAAATTCTCGATGGGCTTCCTTAAAAAAGGCATTTGAAAGGTAACACAAAATATGAGACAAATATCTTGAAAAGTTTCAGAGAGTCACTGTGAATGTACTAGGGTTTAAAAACCTTATCTTCGAAGAAAGTGGGCAAGTTGCAGACAATAACAAAAAAACAAGCTCTTTTAGCGTGTAAATTAAGCAAATTAAATTGTCATCCATTAGGTGACCAACTAAAAACTTAACTTCTTTATGCATTAAATGTTCTTAGGAATGATCATTAGTACAATGAAATTCACTAATTAAGTACTGTTGACTTATGAAAAAAAAAAAAACTTGTTCCTTCATACTTAATGGAATAGGTGGTTGGAATATTAAGATTATCTGTTATACAAAAAATAAACAATCATGTAAATAAAATGTGAGGAAGAACAAAATAAATGTCAGGTGCAGCATGACCCAAAAAAAAAAATATATATATATATAAGGTGAAATAAGTTTTTTATACCCCAGTAATTCAATAAAATTATCCATAAAAAATGCAATAGCATAGCAGACACATTTGCTTTTCAGGTCATCTTGAATTAAAAAAAAAAAGGTATGTTTAGCACACATTTCTTCTTTAATAAATTTGCCTTTTTGGGCCATGCTATACTCACCAATACATCAAATATTTGATTGGTTATTATTAGATGAAGGTTAAAATTGAACTATAATGATGATGGTGGTGGTTAAAAAATTGCATTAAAGAGAGAGAGAGAGAGAGAGAGAGAGAGAGAGAGAGAGAGAGAGAGAGAGAGAAAACCACAACACGACATATATTTACTGATAAGGGAGTTGTGTGGTAAAAGCATTTGAAAACCATAGTGGGAGAGGAATAGCTATGACATGATTTTATAAATTATTTACAACCACAACAGCATAGCACAGGCCACATAATTTTCAAGTTATCCTATCCATCAAAAGTAAAATATAAAATAACTTCTGTTAAAAAATGGCAATGTTGAGAAAATTGTATCACAAACTAAAAAAAAACACCAACACATATAGATAAAGAATTCAAGTTGACATAACAAAAATTTATAACATTGGACTTATTGTAACAACATACAAACAGTATTTAAAACGACAAATCAACAGAATTTTCAAAATAAATTTTGAAAACACTCAAACCTCGGACGTTCCATGCCTAGATTTAGGAAGAGGAGGACTCTTCCTTCCTTTCTTCTTTTTTTTCTTCTTTAATTTGTGTTTTGATTCCACCTGAGATAAAGTATCAGCAACTCGTAAGGGTGACTGGGCTCAAATTTCATTTTTCAACTACCATCGCTTAAGCCATACCATGATACAATTAATTGTAACAGATGTCAAAATAAATATATAAAGCATGTGTGAGAGCCAGCATAAACCAGAATTATCTGTACTGCATGACAAATAAAACATTCTAATAAACAACCACACAAATATGAAGCTTTACTCTAATACAGATGTAACTTAATCATATGGGGTGAGTCTGTCACTTCTTGAGGCTAACATATAAAAACTGCTGCTCTCTTAAATATACCTTGGAAATATACATAAAGCTAAATTGAACAGAATCTAATGTAAAAATAAAAGCACCTCTGGACAGCATAAAAGACTTCGAAAATTTCTTAACCTGGCCTGAAAACTGAAGGAACTTAATTTTGACAGTATTACTAGATACATCTTTTTTAAAAATCCAGATTCCTGGCCTCATACCTGTGACACAACATCTGTCTTCTTGCTTTCTTTAACAGCTTCCTGTCCATCTCCAATTTCTTCTTCTTCTATTGGAACCGAGATATCTCCTTGACACTTTGAGTGCCCTTTTGAAGTTGAAGGCACATTTATATCATAAGTGGTTGATGTAAGAGAACTGCCGATATCATTAACGTCTGATTCTTTGGCAGCACGCTGTGAAGACTCTGTTTCAGTTTGTTCCAAAGAAAGAACCTCACTCGGGGAGGCATTTAGAGAGGTATTTTCTAGGACAATTTTTGGATTGTTCTCACACACCTCAATTAAACCTTGCCCAGCCTGCATGGAGTTTATAAGACATGTCAATATAGTATTACCATTGTTATCACAAGAATTCTCTCACAACTACTTGATGCAATCTAGACAACTTCAATATTTGTAAATAAAATGCAAGGCAAAATAATAGTGAACGTTCTGTAACAATTTGCTTCCCCTAATTTTTTTTTTAAATCTGAAACTCTCGAATTTTCCAAACTGTCTTCAATGTGGTTGTAAAGAGGAAAAATTTATTACATTAGGTGTCTTTAATGCCTGCTAATAATTTAATGTCAGTAACCAGTTGTGATAAGCATTAACTTCAATGTTTCATTTAATGACCTTCCAGTTTGGTAATCTCTAATATTATTGTTATTGATAATAAGGAAGCACTTTACATTTTCATAAAGTTAAAATAAATCTCTTGAATTCTCTGCAGACAGACTGAACTGAATGCAACGATATATACATCATTTTGTGATATTAAAAATGCCTCTGGTTCATGGAAATTTAGCAATTCAGTATCGTTTACTGAGGATGGAAAAGCAAGGTTGAGCAATTGTTGTTTGTTACTTCGAAATATTTGAACATGTCACTACAAAGCCAAAACTGTCACATTTTTCATATACAAAAATAATAATAAACAAAGAGAACTTTAATCTCATCATGCTTGTTACATGAAACAGAATAAAATGCTAAGAAACAAAATGTCTAAAACAAAAAGAAAAAAAGATGCCAGTCACGAACTCACAAATTTATACAAAAGCATATTAAAAACCAAAAAGCAACCAATGTATGAAAAATGTATAAAATCTGGAAAAACAAGACAGTTAAATGGAAATATGAGTGAGTCGTTATTGGAGTGTATTGCTTCCATCTTGTCAAACTGCAAGCAAGATATGTGAAAAGAATTAAATTGTCACAATTCAGACATACAAAAAGAAAAATAAGTTAGCCCTCAAACTGAGTTGCAAACATTTAGTAATAAAAAAAATGGGACTATCTGAAGAGTACCTGCATCACCGGCATCACCTGTATGACATTAGTTACAGGTGTAAATGGTATCACTGGGTTCATCACAAACTCTGGCAACTCTGCAGCCATTGCTTTATTATATGCCTGGGTCTCATATTCAAGTAATTCCATCTCTTGCTGACAATTTTTTAAAAGGGATGACTGCCTTACTAAACGTCTATCAGATCCAGTGGACATCTGCTGAGTCAGTTCACATGTATCACCTGATGAGCTTTCTTTTTCATCAGAGGATCCATACAGGGGAATGGTAAACCTCTCCCTATTCTGACTGTTGAAAGGTCCGCTGTTCCATCTATACTGATCCGTCTTTACAATTGATAATGCAGTTTGTCCATTACCTCCTTTCTGCTCTGAATACAAACTTGTCTTGCAGTCCTTTTCATCCTGAGTACGCTGGCTTACATCGCCATCAAACCAGTCTTTAGGCTTGTCTGTATTGGTAATTGAAATATTCTCAGTTTTCCCAATACATAATGTCCTAAAAGGTATAGACTGCAAAACCTCTGAGGTCTGCTTTAAGCTGGAGTCAGTAACAGAGCTTTGCCTGCTTAATACAGACTGGGAAGGTCTTATATTCCACGGATTACTTGGATCTCGCTTCACAGAGATACCAAGTTGCTGTTCAATAGTGTTTACTATAGACTTTCCATTTGATGAATGAGAGCCATTTTGAATCCAGGCTTGTTTGTCATCACGCTGACTCTGGATGTGCAGTGGTACATTCACAAAGTTAAACAACATTGTTGGACTGTTCACCATAATGAATACAAGAAACCTTTCAAGATGCCTACATATAGCTCATATTTTCATAAATAACATATGTATGTAACAGCAACAGCCACTCACAATTAATTGGGGGTGTCAATAAATCCTTTTTATCGGAAAGGGTTGAATGAAAAACGAACAACTAACTTGAAGACTACCCATTGTGATAGTCCCACAAGGCTTTTTGTGACATTGAAAATCAATAGCACTTGCAAATCAATATATGCACCTGTCCTAATATGAAACCAGTCCAAGTAATGAAGCCATTGCAAACTAGAGAAACATGCATTGACGCTTATTAGAACTTGCAAGAAAAAAAAAAGGATGCATTGATTGAGACATTCAAACTGCCTCCAAAATAGTTTTCATACATGTCTGAATACCAGGAGTTGCAAGCCAATTTTGTAAGAAAAAAAAAAGTCCAAATCCACAACCTGAAAGGCTTTCGAAAGAGCCCTGAAGCAGTAACCCAAACAATGTGTTAAAATAATTCTGATTTGATTTTTTTTTCCCCCAAAGAAAGAGAACAAAAAAAAAATTTGTTGAAAATTTACAGTTTCCAAGAATGCAACAGCACTGAAACTGGTCTCAACATAGATCACGCCAACATGCCAAATAGAGCTACCACACAAACTTATATAAGTATAACATGTTGCAGTATGCACAATCAAAAAAATAGTTTACAGGTTCTTGAGAAGTGTACACGAAAGAGGGCAAGTTCTTTAATGATAAGCAGGAATTTACTTTTAAGAATAGAAAAAAAAACCCTGATACTACCAGCCTGATATCAGCATCTATCCAGAATGCTGTCAACAATTGAAACAAAATTGAAATAAAAATCCAGTGCTCTGACAATTTAATTTTTCTGTTCCCTCATGGATCTTAATGAACAGGATGACCAATGTGAATGCATCCAATTGGACACAATCACACAGGTACATAATGACAGACAAGAGTTGCCATTTTGATAAAGGAAAACCTACAGCGACTAGAAAACTATAAAAATTGGAATTCTGCCAGCTTATTTTGTGATGTGTTTTTAAAAAAACATGTGAGAGCAGAAAAAATTGTACGAAAAATAATATATTGCAGCAAAACACTGGACAAAGTTTGAGGGGTCATCTTAAAAAAAAAACTGAGCATCTGGGTCAAATCTGTGAGGTTAATCTCTAAAAGCAGTATTTCTTCATAGCCTGAGACATTGAAAGAATGTACTCACATCTATAAAAGCATCCATGTCTGACCCTCCAATCTCTTTTGTGTTGAGGTCTCGCTTGCTCTTTTTCCCTTTGCGGCCATCTTTAGGACCCCGATTACTGGCTCCTGGAAACAAATGTGTGAAAAGTGACAACAAAGGAAAAAATGTAATTATATCATTAATAAAAAAAAAAACTTGCCACATTGGACCTGTATACAGCATCAGAAAATCCGTGACACTTCACTGTACTTACTGACCGTCTTGAAATTACTAACACCATAAGACATTTCTGCTACCTTGATTCAATTAATTTCTCTTGAGCATAGGCCTCAACTTAATCCCAAACATTTGGTGCAGGTCACTCATAGCCAGGAATCAGTTATTGGCTCAGGTACCTAAAATATAAAGGCACCTGCTCACTAGACAATGCAGCCATCATCCCCTTCGTGTCAATTTCTATAAAGTCCAATCATTGAGAACACAATGTTTCAGAAACTCTTGAGACTGCATACCTTAAAGAGTCGGTGAAAAAATGTTTCTTCAGTTAACTATGACATCGTCTAAGCTACTCATTTTAATAATGACTACCAGAGGAATTTACAGATTTGAGGTTGTCAAGCTAAAGTATGATCCAAAATGTTTGGTTTCTTTTTTTTAACCAGATCTAAAGGGACACACGGAAACCCCTGTAAAAGGGCTCGTTTGTCATAAAATGCCATGCATCTTCATGTAGGTCCATTCTTTTTTTAAAAGCAGCCTAACTATAAATGTGCAATCTATGATGATGTTGATATATGTCATCAGAAAAACATCTTTTTTTAAAGAATTGACGGGAAGTCAGATTCGAGACCCTTATCTACAATTAGATCTCAATACTACTTGCATATCTTTGTGTGAATTGGCTAAACTCTGCTACACTTTAATTATAGCAGGATCCTGATCCCTACTGACATACTTCATGACCAACTACTTAAATCGCTTGTGCACCCATTTTAATAGTCCCCCACCCCCTAGAATGCTTCGGTTGAATAAGGTGTGAGATGTAGTTGTTAGTACGTACAGGTCCAAGGAAAGGCAAAACACACTGTAGGCCTAACCGCCATTGTACAAATCTGTAGAGTCATGGTTTCGTAACAGTTACAAAATATGCGCAAATAGATAAAGTAAGTATCGCATTGTTTAACGGAGGCAGGGAGAGTGTTTACATCGTGTAAAATGTTAGTATATAAACGGCGGTACGGAGGAATTTAAGGGGAAAAACAACTGTCTGTGATCAACGAAATGATCAAATATAAAAGGCAAGTCATTACGCACAATAAGGCAACATTGGTTAACGTAAAAAATCATATTAGCCTAGCGCTCCTCATGTTAGAAAATCGCTATGACGATGAATATTATCTTTCCACATGTCCGCTCAAAGTACATTGGACGTTGGGCCTGTGGATAATTTGGGGCAGAGGATGGTTTTTATCTTAACAAGGTGCGGGTTAGGAACTGCATTTGAATAAAATGACTGGGAGTTCAACCTAAGTTTGAACCTACACTAATGACTCAATAAACCGCATATCACTGAAGAGTATCTTACAAATGCAAGTCCTGAGTCAGTGATGTTAACAACCCTCCTCTTGAAAAGTTTAACTAAAAAAGACAAAAGAATTATTCATAATCAGAATAATACCACACCATACATCCGTTGCGAAACTGCTGTGTTGGCACAAGTCCCAAGCAAGACCGGCATATCTCGTGGCTCTCCCCACCATGAACTGGAAGTAACACTAGCAGGCCACAGGTTAGGCCTACTTTACTTAACACGTTGTGTGCCTATCCCAGAGTATGAAAATGTTCGTTCCTCGGCGTGACACAAGCTATTTCGGAAAGCCAACACAGCGATAGGCTTTGCGGAATGCCTTGGTCTACAGCACTAGCAATGGTTCTCATACCGTCCTGAGCACACACACACTCGCTAAACATAAATTATCAGTTACTAGGCCCGGGCTGAAATAGTCTACTGGAGTCAGAGAGGCGTGTCATCTATTTAAAAAAAATGGTGGGCCTCGATCTAAAAGCAGCAGATAAGTCAGTGACCCAGTTAGTGCAACCTGGGCCACAGATTATCCATAAGTTTAAACACTGATAAGTTACCACGAGAAGGTTAAATTAAAAACAAATGATAGGCCAACATGGGGTGCTTGATATGCTTCTGAAAAAGCAAATGCGTGTGGGCAAGAAGCCGGTGAAAGTGCCCGACATCTAACAATGTATCGATCGAAATCTGTGAACATTACCGTAACTTTTTCTTTACAATTTATTTAATACGTATAGTACATAATAGTTAAATATTTTCTACGCAATTGATATGGCACGTATAAGGGTCACGATATGAGGAGAAAAAAGACAACTTCATATAAAAAAACAAAACAAAACATGAACGTGATGATGGAACAAGAAGAAAAAAAAACCACGCACATGCACATACAATCTTAATAGGAGAATTGGCAAAATAACTGATACTTTGGGCGCGTATTATTATCATCATCATTGTGTCTTCACGATGTCTCTTTTAGCGAATCATAAGATATTGAAGCAGAAGACTGCATACAATATCTCGTAGTAAAAGCTGTCTTGTCAGAGCCAACAACCTGAAAGATTTTCCTTGTGCCACTCATTCATTCATCAGACCTGTAAGTGGCTGTAAAAAATTGCCCGCGACAGACTGTAACCTTTTAAACGACCTTGAATATTAATGTTTTATAAGACAAAATATTGCCCCATCTAGCCTCAAGATACCTTTTTTAAAGGCTGGAGAAGACAGAATTTATAACAAAATTGCCCGAACTCCGGCAAACTTAGTCTGATTTACATTGGCAGTAATTGGACTGGAACAAAACATAACAGCACAACTAAAATGTATTTGTATCTATGAAGACTACTGGAGATCGGCGAAACCAGTAAAATTTTAAAAAGATGTAATATTTCAACAAAACAATGGCTAAGTTACTTATGGAGAGCAAATTTAACTTCAATCATTCCCGTTTGAGGAAAGAAAATTGTTTCTTATAAATGAAGAACAAGATTTCAAAGTTCACCAGCCAATTGAATAAAACAGAAATTATATGTTAATACGGACCTATAGATCTACCAGTAGTAATAGCTCTGAAACAAATGAAGGTTGAAGAGAAGAGACCCCACGAAAGACACTAGCGAGAAAACAGTGGGTAGGCCTAAAATACTCGCGGAAGACCCACGGTGGAACAACACGCTTGCCAGTGTTGTGCCACACAATACCTTCTCTGGTAAAGGTTAGGCTATGGTGTGTTTAGTGAGAACTTAACATACACCTGGTAGAATCTGCATGGGACGTTTGTTTAAAAAGTCATAAGTCACGTGTCTTAAACAATCACCGGACCAGCGCACTTAGCTTGATCGGTTCTCGAGCTAAATAAAAGACGTAGGCTACTCTTAACAGACTGGGCAACATCAATCATTGTTCATACTAAAGAAAAGAAAGGGAAAAAAAAATTCAACCATGCCTACCTAGTACAAAAAGCTCAACATGTGTATATAAACATCTGTTTGTAATTATTTGCAAGTGTCAGATCTAAAGATTTGATTTACCTATTTGATGTACCAATTGAGCCTACCATACAGGCTATGAGCTTCGCAACACTATCATGACCGTACCTATGTGGGCCGTCAGTGGCTCTGCCGGATGACGCCAAAACCTTTGGCATGCTAGGAATGTGTAGCTGCTGATGTGAACCGTGATGTATAAAGGTAGTAACTCAAATGTGTGGAAATCCCATAACCTAAACAGCGAACAACAAAAATACGAATGAAAAAATATTGCCCAACTATACTCCTTTGAAGTCAGTATGCGACCGAAATGTGAAGACAAATGATAGGACCTGTTGTAGTCACATACCTTTGGATTCTCTCTTGATCATGAATAACTGTCAGGTCACTATTGCAAAAAGATTAAATTTGTCTGTCTGATCCTGTAAACAAAATCAACCACCGCATCTAATGTCTCGAGAGCACTCTCAATTACATGAATAAACTGAATTCGCAAATATTGCGATCCTTACAATACACGCAACGTGTCACTGATGCTCATAAAATTGAATTAACTCTTTTGGTGGAACCGAGAGTTGGCGATAAACACAACCAAAGCCATAATGGTGCGGTGAAGGTGCCAAGCAAACAATCGCACACATCATTGGATGGTTGCCGTTCTATCATACCTGTGCAATATCATTAGGTAGAGAGAGAGAGAGAGAGCGAGAGAGAGAGAGAGAGAGAGCACGGACAAGAGCAGAATGCCGACGATTCGGATGCATGAGGAGTGCATGAAGTACTGTTGCACGCAAAGTCAGCCAATACATCTGATTACACCCGTCGAGTCTTAACGACACACCTACACTGACAAAACGAAGCTGTGTGCTCCAGGTCCGCAAAAACTGTACTGAGCTAGCTCAAACAGTCTCTCCAATCAGGTCCGAAGAAACAGACGCTATCATGAGAAATAATGAATCATTGAAAAAAATTTTATGGTCACAGTAAAATACCAAAAGAATGTATTTAAAAGTAAGAGCGATTGCAATACTTAACCCTTCTATTACCATTCGGTCGATTCGTGCTTGTTTGTAACAGTTATGCTGACTCATGTTACCATTTACGTATGTTAATAACCTTCTATCAACACAACCTGAACCCATTCGTGTATATATCCCAAATTAGATTAGATAAAATAAAAAGCCCACGCAGGCAGATTTCCAATGTATATATGTCTCATTGGCCATTGTTCAGTATCGGCTGGATTCAAGCAGCTCACCACTGAATACAGTGAAATGGGTGAAAATAGAGTTCAATATAAGGATGGCAATAAATTTCACATACGAAAAATGTTAATAAATAAAATCCTATCCATCATCATCAAGAATCGAAGCCGCCAGCAGACGTAAACTTAAGCTAAAAAATCTGGGCAGTCTAAGACAGGATGAAACAAGAAGATGATAGCGCGCAGAGAGAACACATTTGATAGAATAACACAAGTCGTGCCAAAAATCAAACACGGGCTCAGGCACAAAAAAAAAAAA
>BLXT01007037.1:436467-456172 GCA_019648995.1 Plakobranchus ocellatus | reverse complement strand
CGTGTATACGCTACACACACACACACACACACATATATATATATATATATATATATATATATATTAATAAAATATACTTTTTTAATCCCACAAACAGCCAGCCTCCAGTCCGTTTTCGTTGACCTTTTGCTTTAGCCAATTGGAACATTTTTCATTTAACATTGGCAAGACTATCAATCTTCTTATGGGTGTCTTCTTAGTAATTATTTCATTCGAAGTAATCTTTAGGGAAAAGGGAATAAAATATGCTAATAGTAATACATAAAGACGTATGGGTGAAGTGCTTGATTTTAAAGAGATAAATTGCCACAAGGAAAACATGAAAGCCACGCTGTAATCAAGTCGTTAAAAAAAAAAAGGTCTCTCATTTTTTCATCTCTTACATAAAATCAATTCATTGGCTTGTCACTAACATTGGGGATATACTGTGACCATGAATTAACACACCTCTTCCCCCAAACCAATCTTTTTTTTCTTCTCTTTTTTAATAAACCTTAACATGTGAGGTACCGTTTGTGTTCATTCTACTTTTTATATGGTTTTCTTGTCCGCTGCCGCCTATTAATATTATGTAGAAGAACTATCTCCCGATACCATTACCAACAGGCAAACGTTAGCTTATCCCTTATCTTTGGTAAAAAAAAAAAAAAAGTTGAAACTGAAATAAGACAATAAGAGAGGAACCATAAAAAGACGTGTATTAAATACATGTATAAGATTCAAGGTCATTCTTAAGGCACAAAACAGGCGCCATAAGGTTTAGTACAACTAAATCACTCGTTGGATTGGTGTGTACAGTGAGTAGACCAAATTGTCCCAAATAAGCCGAAAACTACACAGTAGCAACCATAGGAACACTGACAAAAAGCATCTGCTGACACCTGGGCCCCCTACCTCACCTGTGTCCATAGATAGATGACACCACGAAATGAACTGATGTAAACCGAAGAGTTCGCAAATTTCGCAGCACGAAAAGTTTTGAGAAAGATAAAAAAGAATTCTTAGAAAACACCCAAACCTGCAGCAAGTGACACTGACAACCTTAGATAGAAACACTTGTAATAAATCGATAGTGGTTTCACATAAGCTTGATCACGTTGTAGGTACGCACGATATGAAAAGAGCTCGTGTCTCACCGTCGAATACAGATGGGCTGGTAATTAGTCCTATACTAGTAAAAAGCAACCACGCCGACACGGGGGGAGGATGAGGAAGGAAATCAAACACACTCAACATACACACAAATTGCTCTTCCTGAAAACAAAATAACACATTATAGGACGTAGGTTTGTTTGAATTGCGGGGATGCGGCAAATGTCATAATCGGACCGTCAACGAATTGGTCAAACTTCCCTCATGTCATAATGCCACGAACCCTTAACCTTAAAATAAAAACAAAACCAGTGGGAATTTTTTTTTTCTTCTGGCGGCCTGAAGACAAACACCAACAATCAAAATAAAATTAACCGCCAATTACGGTTAAGCTAGCGCTGTTCGTAATAACTTGGAATTAAAAAAATAGTAATAATAACAATAAACATAACGCCTGGTCTCGTTGTACCGGTATTTTAAAAGAAAAAAGAAAAATGAAAACTCTGATGGATCAAATCAATGCACGGATAATTTCTCTTTAATCGACAGATGCTTGATCATTCAAGGTTTCCATGAATTTACTTTTCCGAACCGTGTAACAATTTTTAGGAAATCAAAAATGCATTGGACGGACACACGTGAGCAACACAAGTGAAACAAAAAAGTTTTGCATCTGTATAATATAATAACATAAGTTAAGAGATCACTGGACTTAAAACTTATACTTAAACAGCCCTACGATCGAGGGGGAAATGAATTCGTATGCATTGATATTATAAAATATTCTGCTCTTATCTCAAAGAAAGAGTAAGAGAGTGATTGTCAAAAGATACTCAGCGGGACCCCAACGACCCTCCCCTGAATCATGGGTTAGGCGAAGTCAAGTGTGAGCATGCCACTACATGTTTAACTAAATAAAAATATCATAATAGAGAAAGTGACAATGATGATTTTGCTCCTGCCCACATTCAACTGGTTCGCAAAGTGTATACTTTTGAGGGTTACAGTGATTTGCATCTCTAGCGCGAGCCCTCTAGACATTCCCGAGAACGGCGCAAAAAAAGAAAAAAAAAAAGATTTATTTAATAATAATAATAAGAGAGCGAACACAATAAGCAAAAAGAATAAGAGAGCGGAGACGTTTTCCAAAAAGTTTATTGGGAAAAAAAAATGCAGTGCTGGTGGACTATTGGGGAGGGGGATGGGGGTGGAGACAGTAAGATTTTCACTCAGCACAGTCAAGGCAGCCGGTTACTGAAATGGATCACTCCGATCAGTGGTACACAGTAGGCCCCACCTTCAGCAAGCGAACGTTTGACCCAGGCTAGTAGCTGTGGTGACCAAGTCACAAGTGAGCGTCCGATAGGGCAGTGACTGCTTCATCATAATTTTCATGCCACTGCTAGGAAACGTGCACTGCAGTTACCTATCACTGTCAACTTCTGCTTAACTTGACCAGCCATGCGTAACCGATTAGGGCGAGGTGGACACAACCCACAACTTGCACCACTTTTGGTTTGTAGACCATTATTTAGACTGATTTATTATAGAGATATACGAAGTACACACCAGCTAAAAACAGGAGGAAGACCGGCAAAGACCTGGTTCGGGGATTTGGTTATTGGCAGCTAACAAAAAGATTATTTCAGGCTGACAAGCCCTGCGTCAGGCCAGGGCGACGATGGTGGAGTTCGAACCCGCGACAGAAAATCCTTGCAAATCTCGCCATCCACTGTGTTACCGACACCCTTTGCTCGAGGGCGGGTTCAGATAAAAGGAAACGCCATCCTATGATGACTGTATATAAGTGTTAACTTTGCCGTTTCGTTTTCTATAATGTGAAAAAAAAAGGCCTTCAGAAGAAATCAAAGCTATTACACAGAAGAAAAAAAAAAGCGATTTCAATGCCGGTTCGAAGTGTTGGTAGGAGATCGAGTGGGGCTCGCCGCTCTAGTTCTTGGAATAAGGCATGAGGTAGTTTGCTTTAATTGCTGCCTTTACTTTCATCGGGACTTGAGACCTGGCTACCCAATAAGTGCTGGGTGGACAAGGGATATCGCTGAAAAATTGTCTTGGCGTGGGACAGGGATTCGAACCTCTGACCTCTCACGTGGTAGCGAACTTTGCGAACTATAAATAAGCTTGCTCAACCTACGGTACACAGAGTGTGTGTAGATTTCAGAGCAAGTTCATCAGATGACTTGCCCTTGCATAATCAACAAACGTTTGCGGAGCCGCAGTCAACACGTACAAATTCAGAATAAGATAATTAGCCATCACATGATGTGCATTAACTAATGCTAGTGAAACACTCGACAATTTGATTATACTTTATCTTTTCCAACTGACCATTTATTTTATTGAACATATGTGCGACCTATTAAAATATACAAGTAAATAGAAATTTTGATTCAGAAAGCATTTTAGTTATTGGATGTAAATGAAGCAAAGCCAGAAAAAGAACTGAATGAGGCAAATCAACCTGAATCTCAAAAAGTAAAATTATGAGGAAGAGCGTGAGCGATTTTGAAATGTTAGGAAGTGGACCATAACTTTTGTTATACCTGGGCTTTAAAACATCTTGACATCCTTCCCCTCCCTATATTCCAATATGTGTGAATACTTATGTTAGACGTCAGTGCCAAATGCCTTTATGGGCCGCAAATTGACAATCAGGATGGTGATCTATGGCAGCTGTGCTAAGTGGCCCGCTATATAACATGGCGCAGGTCTACGCATGTATGTATTCTATTCCATGTTTCTAAAACAAAGAATTTGCACATTTCGCAGCATATAAAGTTTTCTCAAATACTTATCTGTATGATATCTAAAATAAAAATACACAACCAAAGAGCAAACCTTGACAATCTAGCGCTAGGAAAAGCACCGCACGGGAATATGGAGGTTTCACATTATTGTTAAAATATTTCAGCAAGAACTGACCAATTATTTCACATAATAGCCTTTAAGAAAAAAAAAAAATTAAACAGGCTAGATAATAATCTCTTTTAAGAATAAATGTTACATTTAACATGAAAAGATACGAAGAGTTTGTGGGCCTGTGGAGGCAATCTTTGGGCACAAGTAAGCAGAGTTGAAGAAAAAACACACACACACAACTACCCACTTAGACATAATGGACATAGTGCTAATGAATAAACACTGTGCATTTGTGCCTTTTTACAACAGACGATCATAGTGCTAAGTCTAAATTTGAAACCAATGAAAGAGAAATAAATTGACATGCTCCATCCCAACAGATCTAGATCTCTGGCTTTTAGCTACCATTAGAGTTGAGTAGTATCTTGAGAGATATTTAAAAAGGCCCAGTCAATATACACTACCAAGTATAAAAGAGTTCACTAGCAAAAAAAGAAGCCTATCAACAAGATGTGCTATCAGTCTTTGAATTCATGTAAACCTAAAAAAAAAAAATCATTCCTAATGTGGCATATTTAAGTTAAGTGAGATTTATTAATTGCCTTGAAATCCAACAGAGAAACAATCTCATAGCAAATAAAGAAGTCTATCCACAAGATGTGCAACCAAGACTATGAATTCAATGTAAATGTAAAAAAAATTTTAATTTCTAGGTGGCATATTTCATCGAGATTTATACTTAAATTACATTGATTACTTTGAAATTTAACAGCGAAACAATCTCCTCTATGATACCAAAATAATGATGGCACCACAGAATCAAACTTTAAAAAAGAAAATGAAAAAACTTCCCCAGCTCATATATTATCGGACCACCATGAGTGATTACGTGGAAAATTGAAAAAAAAAAAAAATGAAGGACAAATTGACTTTTCAAGGTCCTTGTTACTTTTTGCCCAAGCACTGCTGAAGGAATATTACGTATTTTATCTAGGCGCAAAAAGATATCCAAGACTTCATCATATGACTCATTCTCAAACGACAATTTTGTTTTTATGGGTGGGGTGGGCAAAAAATATCTGATTGGATTCAGGGCATTTTAACTGCTAATGTGCTTTGATTCTTTAATGTGTGATTGTGAAAAGATAAAATCATATAAAATGATATACATGTAGTTTTGTTGCATTCAAAGTTTTATAGGAATTCTGTAATTTCAGGGCTGGAAATGGCTAAGTATAAAAAAGTCTGAAAACTTTTCACAAATAACTTTTCTTTTTTCTTTTTTTTTTTTTAAATCAGACATAAAATTGATAACTTAAAAAAATACGGTGGACGCCTTCTTTTCTTGGGCAGACAACAAGGTCACAATAAGAGTAAATCTGTCTTCAGGCCCTGGAAATAATTACGGCCTTTTTTTTTGTACTTATGGAAGATGGCCCATTTTCAATGTCTTCCAACTGTTGCACTGAGTTCAATGCTTATTTTGTATCACAATAAAAATAATCAGCCAAAATTTCTGCAGATGCTGGAAAGTGTAAATACTCCAATTTAAGTATATATTATATGTCAGTGAAATATATTTCAAAGCTTGTTGAATCTACTGCAATGTATCATAAAAAAAGAAGTCTTGTTTATTTCAAACAAAAGATTTTGCCAGCCCTGAAAATATAATTCATTGTTCATAACTTTCTTTTGGGCAATGTTTACAAGCATTGAAAAATGGATCTAAAGACCTTTTCAGACTTGTCATCTAAATGCATGCGAAAACTAAATTAAAGAAACTTGCCTTCTCTAACAAATAAAAAGGTCACTTTCTCCTGAGCGGAATAAAATTTATCAAGGCCAAGGCTGTCTTGGGTCATTAGCTCTTATAGTCTTAAAACGTAGTGATATGACCAATGAAGTAAAAAAATGTGATAATTTTCGGCCTCCACAGAACAATTTTAAAATGTTTAAAATAGTTCTAATTAAAAACAAATACATGTACTTCAACACTTTAAATCAACAGCATAAAATGGATATTGGCGTTGAGAACGAGTCATATGACAACACAAGTTCTTCAATAGGTTTCTTAAACTACAACTTGAGTGGAGTTTTGCAGGGATTAAAGCTGAGCTAGCTCTTGGTAGGAATAAGTCGTATTTATCCAGAGAATAACAGAATGCAGTCCCTGAAGCAAGCTTTCTCAAGTAAATGATTTAAAGAAATGAGGGTAAAGAGACATAGGCCTTCATAGTCATTTTTCATTGCAATTCTGAATCGGATAGAAGAGGTTCATGGAATGTCCACAGGCTTTTTCCCCTTCAGAGCTATCTCTCGGAATTACTATGTGATGCTCCGTCTCAAAATCCATGATAAACAAAAAAGGACTCTTAGCTCAGAAGACCGATTAACACATCATCTACACAACAGTAGAGACCTTTCATTGACCCCAACTAAGCCAGACAGCTCTTCATAGCACAGCTAAGCAAATGGAAAAATACCAAGAAAGAGCATTCACTTTTGTTATAATAGCAACAAAAAAAATGTCAGATATTCAAATTGAGAAAAGAAAATATGGTACAGTCACTAGACACAAAAGTAATGAGGAAGAGAAATTCATTAAGAATTAAAAGCAGGAATGCTGATGGCATCAAAAGGTTTAGAGTTGGCAAGACAGTATTGGGAAAAAAAGGCCTGATATGGAATGACAGCATTTTTGCATTTAGTCTTACTCTGTTTGGTGTCCCTAAAGTTGCTTGTGAGCATACCAAAGTTCCTCAGCATGAAAAGAAAGATAAGGATTTATCCATGTCAAATCCATCAGCATTATAAAACTAGAGGGTTCTAGAGAGAGGATCTGCTTTGCTGCCACAGCACTTAAGTCAACACTGATTGCTCATCCCTATCAATCGTGCCTTTACAGTAAAATAACCAAAGAAGGGTTTGAATAAATCAATAATGGGACTGACCCAAGCGATGTTGACTTTTAAAGTGAAGTCAACTGAATTTACATCACTTTGCCCGCTACCTAGAATTTTTTCCCTTGATAAAGGTAGATATGTGGGAAATTGAAAATTGATCCTGAGCTCATGGTTGCAAACAAAATAAAAAGTTAAGGCCAACAGAGGAAATATTCAGTGTATTAATAAATACTGAGGCACAAAACAAAAATATTGAAATTAAGAGATCATGCAAATGTGCCATTTTAAGCACACTGAGATAGAGAAGATGGAAACCGGAGGTAAAGCGAGACATTGATCTCCACATACCACATACAATAAGTGTGAAGAGAGTGGGGATCAAATCTTGGAATTAACATCAACTCGGAACTCAACAAATAAAATAAAGTCATATTGTCAATGGAACAGACACCAGGAAAGCTTGAGAATATTTTTTTTAAATGTAGATCTTTTTGATAAATTCAACTTGGCCCTGGTCCTGGAAGTGATGTGTTGAGTTTAAGAAAAAAAAAATCACAGTCGAACTTGGTCACTGAAGACTAGATAAATGAAACAGATGACAATCTTGAGTGGTAGATATATGGATCGATTCAAAGAGAAGTCATCATTATCCTGCCAACTTGTATTGAACCAAAAAAACCTTCATACCTGCCAACTTGTATTGAACCAAAAAACCTTCATCTTGAACTCCCAAATGCATATGAGAAAATGATATAGAAGCTTAGAATTGTTTACAAGCCTGTTAAAAAGTTACAGTAATGTAAACTGCCTAGCATCAGCCCAATCCCGAACAAGTTGAAAAATAAAAATTAACCTCAAGACTTTTGTTGTAGCAAACTCCACTGTTCCATGACCATATAAGGTATTAAACATCTGTCAAAAAAAAAAAAAAGGATAACCTCAACCACAATGACCATAGAGAAAGATCTGCAATATCCATAAAAATGAAAACAAACATGAATGGTACCCTTGCACTAGCAGCCTTTCTTTTAGATGCTTTCTTGAAACCAAGGTGGTGTGCACAACAGTCTACACCTACCTCAAGTTAACTAGATCGATGGGAGTAAGTGCCTACTGACCGATGTGATGAACATTCAACTTTAGGTGACACTGAGGTTGGCGAAAAAGGAGGGGCGTTTAATTCTAGCCATCACCTGCCTAAAAGATAATGATCCAGCAATTTTGGATTCAGGATAATGATCCAGCACTGTTTGACTGAAGATAATTATCCAGTAATGTTGGACTGAAGAAATTCACATTATTGATTGGTAAATAGGCTGCTCACAGGTAATTGCCTTGAGAAATATCAAAATAGAGAAAAAATGTTAGGGGGTCGAAAGACAGTGGTCCTTTTTTACAGGTGGTTGCCTTGAGAAGGTGGTCAGAAGGGCAGGTTCAACTGTATTTTATACTCCTTGATGCGACTATTTCATAAAATGAAGGTTTGTATTGGAGAAGTCTGGTATTCATGTGGTCAGTGATTACTTTTCACTTTTCTTTTGAGCCTAAATGCTAAAAACCAAGGAAGCCAATAGGTGTTATTGCGTTTTCTCTAGGTAATATTGAAGAAACTATAATTCATGTACCTTATGCATTGAATATCACCAACTCTTCACTATATGGTGATATTCAATGCATAAGGTGCTATGAATTTATAGCAGATTGGACACGATGAAGCCGTTATTGCCGATGATTTTTACTGGAGATAAAGAGTATGAAAAAAAAAAAACAAAAAACAGGGATTTTCCCTGTTATTGCAAGGCCTGTTATACATGGTTTCCACTGTAATAAGCACTGGCTGAGAAGCATTACTTACTAATAAAGTCAGTATAGCTCATAATTAATATTCTTTGAACTGTTTTTAAATGTCAATGTATTTTAAAATAGATACTTTTCCTTGAATGCATCACCCATCTGTCTTGTCATACCATGTTTTTAAATGACAATGTATTTTAAAATAGATATTACTACTTATGACTACTATTTGAATTTATCACCATCTATCTTATCATACAGTGTATTTTGGTAAAAATCGAATGTACTTAAATGTCTGCAAATTACATAAGTTTTATTCAAAGGAATAAACCAATTTGAATGCTCATTCTTTTTCACTTTTATGTAGAACTTGAAAAACTAGCTTTCTATGATGTGTTACGTATACAAATTTATAATTATTTCCTGCTGTAAATGAGAAACTTGAAGGTATTGATGGATCTTTTCAATATAATTTAACTGATGACTTTTTCATTTGGTTGAGAGCTGAAAGAAAAAAATTTATAGAAATTTTTTTATCGCATTATGGGAAGACTTTCAAATGTGCATTCAAGAAAAATAATTTTGAAAAAATAAACTGCTAGCCTATCTCTCAAATCACGAGTACAATCATTTGATAATGTGAAAATGAAAAACACAATTCCTTGAGATCACTTGCATTTTAATTTTAAATTAACTGCTAATCTGATCAACTAAAACTCCGCCACCATTACCCAAGATAGTGACCTGAGATAATCAATTTTTTTCTAAAAATTTTAAAAGATACCTTTGTCCTTGGACAAAATAATTTGCAATTATTGATAATATGAAAATTTTATCTCTTGACATCAGTCGACTTTAAATTGCCTTAATTTCGTTATCATTTTCGGAATATTGCTGTATACTTAACAGGAAGTCTTTCCCAGATTAATAGAAGTAGGCCTTTTAAATTTATACTTGAGTGGAAGTGATAACGATTAGCTCGAAAGTAAAAGCGGAAAATGTATAGAATATTCTTTTTGTCAAGTTTTATGTTAAAGGCTTTTGCTGATTAATGTAAGCCTTTCAGTTTAAAAATTGACAAAACTTAATTATAATGAGAACAAAAAATAGAATTAACTCTTGAAAATCTTGTTACAAATCAGTAACAGCAGAAAAAAAAATATTCAAGTTACATTACTTAGATAACTAGGACAGTATTATAAAATGACCAGAGGATTTAAAAATGGTAGCAATAGTTATAGTATTAACTGCTACAGAGTGATGATTATTGGCTTACAAAGGATATTTTGTGACAATTATTGGATTTCAATAAAGAATAATTTGTAACACTTTAGTGACTGGTCAGTAGGCCTAGCCTAGTTTTTCTCATCAACACTCTAGTAATTAATAACCTGTTAAATGATACATCATCACATGGTATGTAGCAATTAACACCACCTTTAAAGATTGTTGGATATCAGGCTCAGCCTTGATGGCCCACTAAGCTTAAATGAAAATAATGACCCAGCCCAGCATATCCAAGCCTGTTTCAAGCCACCTTGCATGAAAGAGAGCTAAGCCTACTAGCAAAAATTCCGAAATTGTTCACAGTAAATCTATCCAGACTGCTTTCCAACAAGTGATGACAAAGTGCAACCATCAAATTATTAAGTGCATTTTCTTTGCATCGCTTGTTTTATTTAAAAAGCCATCCCTGACTCAGGGCCATTTAAAAACTCAGCCGCAAGACTTCAAATAAACACACAAGAAAAGATGATCTATGGATATTAGACTGCTTCCTCTCCTCAACTCTTCATTACACACAATAGACACACTCATCACATTTAAGAAACTGTTGATAAGATGCTGAACAACAACTGTTCGCCATTATTATCTTAAAGTATAAAGTGTTCATCAATTTTTTCAAAAGTTTACAAGAAATCTGCCCTCCTGAATTAAAATACTATTCTGCCAATTAATCAACTTTGAAATTGCCTAGGCCTATATTTCATCATTAATATCATGTAATATTGCCCTTCATGCAAAATTAAAATAGGAAATCTGTCCAAAATGTATTGAGCATTGCATCTTTCATCCAAAGTTTAAAAGACAACAAGAGAGCCTAGATCCTTTTCCCTTTTTTTTTTTTTTTTTGTCACACCATTTTTTTTTACTTCACAACCGATTAAAATGGCCTTCATTTCTCATTAATATTACGGAATATCAACTTGTTTGAAGTAACATATCTTTCCTTCCTCCTTAAAACAACAATACATCCACTGGATGAAAAGAGTTAAGATGTCATGGATTCCGAAGACCTTAATTTCCTTTGCAGACAAGGATGAGATACCATATTGGCCAAGGCACCAAACATTCCACCAGGAAAAGTTAGGTACCTTGAACATGATACATAGATTGCGTGTTTCCTATCCTGCTGAGACGACAATCAACAAGATAAATGAAATTTCTGTAAATCACCATCATTCACCTTCTCGCAAAATGAAGGCGATGTAGGCCTACAATATATGTAATAAGAGTAGCCAACAACTAGATCTAGCTCTATCGATACCTTACAAACTTAAAGTTGCGCTAGATTCTAGATTGAGCTTTTCAAAAATCGTGAGAAAATTTTTTTTTCTTTATTACTGTAGTTGAAACTTTTATGGTGAAGTTCTGCAACAAAACCATCATTGCTTATTTATGGACCTAATACCTTTCCTCAATAACGAACATTTACATTATAAAATAGGAAATCAAACACATTATCTTTTGGAGGCCTTTTTCGTGAGGATGGCAGTGTTTACTATACTGAAACTAGATCTAGATCTAGAAATCTAGATTTTGATGTGGACATTGTGAGGTCCTTGCCTGGTACTTCGACAGTGTGTATTTATCACCATCTTCACAGGCATAGAAGAGAATCTTGAAAAGCTTTAGGAGCTCTAACTAAGACCAACATGACTCAAAAATATAGTTCACACATTACAGAATATACAGAACGTTTTAAAAAGGATACGTTCCGTGTCTCTGCTGGGAAATCTGAGCCGGAGGTGATATTGATGGGTTTCCTCTTGATGTCATTTCATTAATTTCTTAGGTATGAGTCCTCCAGTGGGACAAGATTAGAAGCTCGTTTTCGAAGACATTCTCCTGCGGGTAAAACAAAAAATCAAGACATCTTCATGTTGCAAGATAACTTAAGGTTAAATTTCACAGTGTAAACTGAGAGAAAAAAGGCAAATGTAATACAGATGGCAAAAGATTTTGAAAGGAAAATAAAATTGGATGAAAATGTACACTACCTGATGGAGATCCTTCGGTAATATTCGGTAAGAAAGAAATACTTCCGGGTCGTGTCAGAAAACTGGCGTTCGCTGGGCCTAAAATATAATTCTATGGCTATATTTAATGTTTAGTAATATTATTGTTATCAAGGTAAATATATGAAATTTTGTGGAGGGGGACATAAAAAGAAATTATTCGTCATATTTAAAAATAAATTTATATCTATTATGAATTGCTTTAAGCATTCAAACTCATTTTTTTTTTCAGATTTTGTGTCAGGTAAGAGCATTTACTATGAGTAAAAACATGCACAATACTAAGAACACGTTGAGCGGCCGGGTCGAAGGTCAGAGGTTTTAATCATGGCGTCGTGTATACAAAACAAAGGCTCCGCCTATTTTTGACAAGAGTCACAAGACACTAAGATCATTACCGCTAGACATCATTTCGATCTATGCTTCTGCAGCTCAAAGGATCTTTCCATGGCTCGACGTGAAAGCTTCTATATTTAGATCAAGATTAGATTAGATCTAGTCTTTGTTCGGATGAAGATCGTAAATCAACGAAACTAGGCTTATGTCTGTGATGCATTTGTGAAAATCACTCCTCACGGTAAACATTTTTTAATCAGTTTATATAAAAAAATGAATAGATCTCTCTAGATCTAATTGCTTTTTTTTTCATACATGTTAATGTTGGAACAGAGAATTGTCGCTCTTTAATTCTATTTATTAGGGCCTACATTTCTGCTTTGATATAAGCATTAAGTTATCTGTTCTAGTTTTAGATCTAGATCTAACTGCAATGTAAGAAACCGCAGAGCTGGCAAAGAGCCAGCTACCTCTTCCTAGATAAAGATTTAGGAGATTATATAAATCCCATAGCATATCCACAAAGCACCAGTTCAACTTAAACAGTTTGCTAAGATAGTGAGATTATTAGAATTTTAAAATGAAGACTCGCACTCGCAGCACTTGCTCTCTGTCGATTGTGAATACCAGTCCAGTGTGTTTTTTTATGTGAGATTTTCTGGCATAAGTTGCAAGCTTGTTAATAAATAAGTCAAAATCTGTTGGTAATCTTATCAAAGTTTGAAATAACTTCTTGACCCAAGAAATTCTAAAACCATATTATAAATATTGTATAATTGAATGGCTGCAAAAATATTTAGAATGAAAGAAACACAAAAAAAATAAATATAAATAACTCATGAAAATAAAAGATTTCGTTTTAGAATCCAAAAATAAAGTCGTCATAAAGATTATAATTTACAAGTCAAAATTTTTGTGTATGACAGCATGAGTAAATTTCATTACTAACTCAGAATTTATGATAATGTGGTATTTTTTTTTCCACAGCCAATCTTTTATCCTTGCTATTTTGGAAATAAATCACAACCAAACAGAGGCAGATTAAGCAAGTGTTTCTCATTTGAAAAAAAGAGAGAGAGAGAGGAAGAAAAGAATTGCAATGCCATACATGCGTTTTGGGCCCTTGGGGACAGGTATTATTAGAGATGAAGGTAATTCTACTAATACTACAAAGTGTATAGATGGAGTCACATGGATGTGGAAATACTTAGGGGAATGTGTGACAACCCCCCAGGAACAAGCCTCAGAGTATCTGGGTCTTGCATCTATGCTTATATGGATGATGGTTGGAATACCGTGAGTGAAGATATATAATTGTTTGGTTAGCTCAAAAGTATATATTGTTTATGAATAGGATTTTTAATAGAGCTTAACTTCCTGATTCTTTTGGAAAGTATTTAGAATTTAAAGCATGAATTACAAATTATCAAATAGTGGTTTATAATTTTTTTTTTTTTTTTTATTTGGTTAGGCTTACTTATTATTTTTTAAGATAATCCATGATTTTTGAGGAAACAAAAATATACAACTTATAATGTGGATGTTTGTGAAAATTATTTTTGATATTTGAAATTTTTTTTACTTTTTCAACACAGTAAAATAGTGTCCTGATCTTGTTGTGGAAAAAAAATTGGCTGAAGCATAAAACGGAAGTACCTTAGAACCTCTTTAAAATGAAAACTGTTCATAATGCCAAAAACTTGATGAACTGCAAAGAATTAACTTGCTTCAGCATTTCTCTTGTTTGCCTTTGTATTATCACTCTAAGCTGAAAGATTTCTGACAGGCCTTACCTTAAAACCAAAAAGATGTATACTACCGTTCTCACCTCAACCGATCTCAGACCTGCATCTGTTGTGCAATGTTGATTCATGCGCTGTTACTGTTAGTAGACAATAAAATTGGGAAATGCAGCGTTTTGTTCCCTGTAATGGGCTAAGCCTAATGAAGAGAGCGACTTAAATTACTGTACCTACTGGTTTTATTTCCTATGAGCAACCATTAGGACCTTGGGCCACCCTGAATCTAATGCCAATACTGGAGAGCACTGATGATATTAAATATTGAAGGTGTTTCAAATAAAAACAAATAGTTGAGAGTGATCTCCTCTTACTCTTAGACCTATTCAATCTCTTAATGTTTGGGCAGAGGGAAAGGGAGGGATTGCTTGAATCTGTGGCATGTGATTTATTGTAAGGTTCTAGATCTACAGCCTTTCGTCCAAGAAAAGTTAACTATGGAGCTGTCTCTAAACCAAAATGATTTCAAACGGCTTTAATTTTTTGTTTTGAAAAGATTTTACTCTTTGTCCCTTACAAGTTATATTTTTTAATCACCCACTAGGAATGCAAAGCAAATTCCTTATTTTCTTCTTTCATTTCCATGTGTTTTCAGTACCAAACAGCAAAAATGAAAAAAATTTTTTTTTAAAAAGGGAACGTTTGGTCATGACAATTCTTGGCATTTTGTTCTAAATTTTATGTAATATGCGACTATATCTATGTTCTTTAAAAATTTCCTATCTTATATGGTTTTTTTTTTTCTTAAACTGCTCACATTTTTTCAGATCTTTAGTTTAACTTTGCCTGACAAATGGTATCCCACTAGTGTTTTTTGTTGTTGTTTTTTTTTTTTTTCAAAAGATTAGAACCACAACAGTTGTGATAAAAAAATAGTAAGAGCAGTTCTGATGGTGATAGTTGTCAGAAGTGTAATAAAGAGATGACTGTTTAATTATCAGCAGGGTCATTTATTTTTAGTCAGATCACCAATAGTAGTGCAGTATAAATTTTATTAAATTTGATGATTGCTAATGTTCGCAAGTATACTAATGATAAACTTATGCTTTACTTCAGGAATATTATACGACATGTTCCACCTCTGTTGTGCAGGACAAAAAAAATAATAAATTGAAACAGTTGTCTTTTCCATTTACTTCATGCAGTCTTCGTTGTTTCAAATAACCAGCTTTTAAAATGTTTAAATGTAAGAAATTTAAGTTCCTTCTTTTTTTACCCAGGCAAATTGTAAAAAATTTCCGAAATCTAGATGGGCTTGCTGGAGTGTCCTTTTTTCTGCTGTTCCAGTGGGCTGGAGGAGATGTAACAAATCTTGTAGGCTCTATATTGACTCACCAGCTTAAATTTCAGGTATTAGAAATAGTTACTTAATTCATGTCACTTTCAGTGATTTTTTCTGATAGTAATGTAAAAAATTAAATGTTGTCAGATCTGTGAGTACTAAAAGGATACCGATGATCTGACCTGTCTGTGGGTTCATTGAGTCCAGTTCTCTAATGAGTTGTAAGTAACGTTTTTGAGAAAAAAGAGATTTTCAAGTTGGTTTTTAACCTTCTCTAAATCTGAATGCTATGTCAGGCTGTAATATGTTGAAAATGATTGATGGCTACTTGATTGATCACAAGATATTTATCTGGCACAAATGTCTGGAATGTTTTCTGACTAAACCTTTAAGCCATCAACATATTCAAGCACTTCAAAGCAATTTTTTTCTTAATTTTCAAATAATGGCCTGTACTTAATATTGTAAACGATAAGCAATAAATTTGTACTAGTCATTTGCAAAGACTCTTGTTGATTTGTTCAATGCTGATATACATTTTTTCCTTCATTTTCAGATTTACCTAGCAATTTATTTTGTATTTAGTGATGCAGTTTTATTGCTTCAGTATGTGGCTTATATTATTCGAGACCGTAGAAAACATCATGCTCAGCGTGGTCTGCAAACAGGTAATTTGGTGGCGCTGTAAACTTTAAAATGTAGTACCGGTACTAGTACCCAGATTGTCTTAGTTTACATGGTGCATGTGGCATTCAAAAGACTCTCTGGTTGAGGATGTGATTTTGAATTTTTCTTCTTTTTTTTTTCTGTTCCATACAAATTGCACATCCCTGTCAGTTGCATTTTGAGGTTTTTGCTAAAAGTCTGCTATAAAAAGTTTCTCACATTTTTTATTTCTTATTGTTGTTACTCTTCAGATCTACCTGGCTTGCTACTTTATGCTTATAGACACAACACAAATAACTCAGTTTACTGTTTATCGTATACGAAAGTGGATACGTAGTAGTAAGTCTCTTGATCAGATCATATTCGCACCAGATCCAGTCGCCATTTTCTGAATTCTTTGAAAGTTTTATTTAATGCTTGAAGTCATTGCATCATGTTTTTTTTCAAGATGCATTTGCCTTGGAAAAACAATTATTCCATTAATTCTGTATAATTAAAAAGGGGAACGAAATCTCGATTTGACGCAATGACACTAAAGCTGCACATTCAATCACTTTAACCCCAAATTGGCTGCGAAATAAGTTTATGCACTACAAGATCATTACAATCATGAAAATACTACGACTTTGATTACTGCACCTTTCAAGCTCAATGATTGTGAATCCTTATGTATGTAAGCATATGTTAATAATCGTCGCTTCAAGGAGGCAGTGATTTATTATAAATTCAAAAAGGTTGAAGCTTTTACTATCAAAAAAAAAAAATCCTTTTTAATATTAAAAGGCTGCAATTTTAGTAAGTGCTCTTTTTTCATCACAACTGTTCATCAAGTGCTGAAATGTGAATTGGTAATTTGATAAGTATACAGTATTGATTCCTTAAAATTTTTTTTTTTTTTTTTTGCTTGCATAAAATGCCTTCTTTGCATTTTTCAAAATTTGACTTTAATTTATTTAAGCCATAAATGCTTTTTTCTCTATTATTTCATCTGAATTCTTTCGTTCCCTTAGCTTCCAATTTTTTTATTTGTCTCAACCAATACTTGCCATATCAAAGACTATCATTGAATTTTTTTAATGTCAAAATGCATTGTGAAATTTAAGAAAGAGTGGGAAGAAATCAAACAGTTTTTTTGTTTCCCTTTGCTTCCACTTTTTTATTTGTCTCAATCAATACACATGATCAACAAAGTCTATTATTGAATTTTTTTAATGTCAGAATGCATTGTGACATTTAAGTCAGCGTGGGAAGAAATCAAACAGCTTGAGGAATAAGGCTATGTGTACTTTTTAAATTGTAAACAAACAATTTTTAATTCCCAAAACATTTTCTCACCCACCCTAGATTCAATGTCTCATCTAACTTTTTTTTAATATTGCACTCACCATAGCTGTTATTTATCTTTTTTTTGTTCAACACAGGGTAAGTTCAGAGTCAACAACTTATCTCATTTTTTTTAATATTGCACTCACCATAGCCCTTATTTTTCTTTTTTTTTAACACATAATAAGTTGAGAGTTAATGTCTTATCTTTTTTTGTAATATTGCACTCAGCATAATTCCTTATTTTTCAAATTTTCAACACATAATATGTTGAGAGTCAATGTTTTATCTTTTTTTTTTTTATTTTGGAATGTTGCACTCACCAAAACTCTTTATTGGAAAAGAGTTATTTCCCCAAGAAATTCATTTTCATTTCTACAGGCTTTTTTTACCTTTTAAATCCATAGAAAATATGATCACTGTGTGGAATAGTTGCCATTCACTGGTATTCAAGTAATGTAAGATTGTAATAGTAATACTGATATTCTTGTTGGCATTTTTTAAAATCTGTAACGAAAATTTAGTTGCCTAAAAAAAAAAAAAAAACACACTTAAAAAAATTCTTGTCTTACGTTCTCAAATTTTAGTAAAATGCATGTAGAATGAATGATTTGCTTTTAGACCAATTAAACTTGACATTTGTATCAATGGTTTCTTTATATAAATGTCCTTAAAGAAAGCCAAGATTACCATCCATGAAAAACTGCAAACTTTACAAACAATGCCAAGAATGAACGAGTGGTTAAGAGTTTGAAATAAAATAAATAGTATTAAATATTCTCGAGTTAGAATTTTTATTACCATTATCAGAACCACGCAATTTAGCTATACTCATTTGTCTCCTTTTTTTTTTCCATACAATAATTATACATAAGCATTGAATTGAAGGGGCACAGGTAGTACAATGACTTGCTAACCCTCACCAAAAACTGCAGGGCCTTCTATGATGCAGAATTGAGTTTAAGCCCCTCTTACAAGAGTCTACAAGCTTGAGATCAGCTTATAGTTACATGCAAAATAAAAGAAATTCATATGAAAATCGTTAGTTAGTAATGGCTGTTATTTGAATTAATATTAGAATTTTTATGATTGTTTGAATTATTTTTCATCAAACTTAATATAGACAGGCAGACCCCCTCAGCATCCCGTGCAATCCTCTGTTTGATGGGTGTGCTTATGTGCTCTCAAGTGCTGTTTCCATCATCACAGCCAGCTGATGGAATCTCAAGGCTCCAGACCAAAGCTCACACTCATTTATCAAGAGCTTTGCTTTCTGTATCAGAGGAAGTCCAATCAATCTCAATACAGTCGGGGCCATCAATATTCCAGGCCCAGCTCAATGCATCAGTTTTTCAAGCGAGAAATGAGGCAGCATCTGGAGGTAGTGTCATATCAAACTGGGCTACACAAGGATTTGAGGGAACAGAGATGCATACACGTTCCTCACAATCCCCTTTGAAAGAAACTTCATCTTTTTGGCATGTAAGCATGAAATTTGATTCCCTAAAGTTAAGAATGCCTGAAAAAAAGTATGTTTGTTTTACATATGGAAAAAAAGAAAGTATTCATGAGAAAGGTTATCAAACAATTTACTTGATGATTTTAAGTGCCTTTGGTTAAGTATTGTTAACTTACGTCTGCCATGATGTAGACTTCGCATGATAATCAGAAGAAGATAATTTAAAAAGGTAGCAAAAATTTTTGTTTCAAAATCTGTTGATTAAAAGCCAGTTTCTTAAATATTTGAAACAAAATATTTAGCCTCAAATTATACAATGAAATTCATCAAGCATGAAGTGGGCTTCAAAGTGCAATCAGAGAAAGATAATTCAAAAAGGCAATCAGAATTTTTGTAGCCTTGAGAGTAAAAAACTTTATTTTTCAAATTCTGTTGTTTGGACGCCAGTCTTTTAAATACTTCAATGGAAACAAAAGATTTCATTTCCAATTATAGTTAAATTTCACAATACTAAGATTGAGCGAAACACAGCATGACTGCATCTTCAAGATGTGAACTGCTGAATCCAAGTTTCCACTGATCATTTCAGTACCCACAGGAACTCACTTTAACCCTTAGAATTTTCAACAATGTGGATCTCCTCAGACCAACCTAAAAGTGACAGGCTACAATTTACCATTCCTACTCAGCCTTGTTACATTTTCCCAACTGTCTCCAGAATTGCTTTCTTTAAGCAATTTGAACTGCCCATAAAATTCTGGTTTAAGAGAAATAACATTTAGACCAGTTGTTAGAATAGAACAGGGGTTACAACATCACAGGGGTACAACAAACGACTGCATAAAAAGGCCACACCAAATAGAAGGCAGAAC
>BLXT01007037.1:417478-429092 GCA_019648995.1 Plakobranchus ocellatus | reverse complement strand
ACCATGAACTTTACTGTTAGATAAGCCATAAACCCAAAATGTATTCTAAAATAGCCCTTTGGTGTTATTTTCTATACATCAAAATCGTATTGTCTCAGTATTTGCTTGCGGTGATTAAGTAAATTAAGATTAAGTATTATTGTATTTGTGGATAATTCTTCAACTACATTGCCTATTGATGTTATTATTTTGTCTATCCATATTTGTGTCATATAAAACACTATTTTAAAATATATATAATGTTTGTGTCAGTTCCATCCTGTTATGCCATACATGTATTTATTGCATCATGTATAAAAAAAATGTCCGCTTTTGGATCAGTGTAGAAATACAGGATTACCTTGTATGGTGTACATAGCATGCCTGTACTTAAAATCTAGTCAGTTATACTTCAAGAAAGAATATTTAATGATGTAAAACTCATGCTTTAATAAAAGTGAGCCCCAGCAAAAAAAAAAAAAAAAATAGTGAGGTAGTTTGTCTTTGTTTTCTCTGCTGCCTTTACAAATTGCAGAGTCTAGCTACCATTTTACCAATGGATGCAGAGGAGCAGATAAGATTCATTTGGACCAAAGATCAAAAGATTGAATTTTCCTTGCCTAGTATTACTCTATACTCACATCGTACATAGCATAATATTGCTTGTTATGGTCTTTGGTGTATTAAAATATGATGATCACCATGATGTAAATTCTGATAACCACCAATTGATACTATTGTGTGTACTTTTTTGGATATGGCTACACTGATTTTTCAAAAAGTTTCATTTTATGGTGATTCCACACATACATAGGTTGCTCTGAATGTATGGACATAAAAGGGTCAGTTGGTGTTAATTGTTATGTCACTGTGAGAAGATGTTGATATATTAAATGGTGAAGGCAAGGGCTGAAAAGTACTCATAAGTTCTTTCCCTAATTTCTTTTCTGTCTTCAAATATGGGTACATGCACAAAGTTTTCCAAGTCCTCTACACCTTTAATATACATGATGTATGAGTAAAAGGGTAAAACATGTAAAATATTATTGTTTCCTATTATGCATTGAACAGAATTATCAGGAGAAAAGTGTGCATGAAATCGTTTCATGAGTAGTCCAAAGTGAATAAGAGAGAATGCAGGAAACCTTAAGGACAAAATTGATGTAAAATAAATGCCAGGAAAAGCATTGACATTTTATTGATGAAAAGAGCAATGGGATTTGGTGCATTTATACTATAGATTTGATGTCTGCAGAGTATCAATATGTGAGTGATTTTACATGAGTGGAGTGCACTTAATATACATTTTCCTCCCTTTATATTGAAATTGTCAAAAAAAATAAAGAAAGAGCAAAAAACATTTTTTTTTATCTTTCAATTCAACTTGAAATTGAAAGATAAAAAAAATGTTTTTGCTCTTAATCTAGTTTGCGGTGAGCTGTTATTACTTATACTTTAGTACTAAATTAAAAATATTTACCTACATGTACATTTATTTAATCTTCGGATCACACTTGACATACAATCATTTGGCAATTCACCCAGGATCTAGACCTCGATAGTTATAATTTTATATGGATTCGGGTCGAACACGGCATGGAATTAGGCCGACTGGCTGTTCCAACAGTCTGGTAATTAACTCCCGCCGACAAGCAAGTTAGCTACTCAAATCTAATTTCTTTTAAATTAAAACATCACAAACTATCTGGCTTAAAACTTTAAATATGCATCAACTGTACTGATTAAAGACTTCAGCTGTGACACTGTAACCATAATTTTGGTCGCAGGGATTACATTGAGAGAGCAGTTTACGACTTGTTCGCTCGGCGCCCAGGTTGGGCTGCCCTAGCTAGGCCTAGACTCCATTGCTCTATTCATATGATACTGAACTAAGGTTGGTCGTATGTTTAGATCTATACTTTTGTCGCGACGTTACGCAGCAAGTTATGAGAAACAAATTTTAAAATCATTTATCTGAGCTTTCAAATGATATATATTTGTCCTAAAATTGTACCAGGATCGCCCTCATTTGGCCACAAAGCCAGTACCTAGCGCGTTCTTTCTCACTTGACGAGACAGTATCGCATTGAATCATGGGACTTTTGGTATAAAAAAAAAGGCCAATCTTTTCCAGTCACAATGATGTCAGTTCTATTTTTGTGCGATCTGCCGCGACGAAGGTATCGCTAAATAAGTTCAACGACCTTCGGCTGAGATTTCAGGCTTTTCGCGCTAGGCCTACCATTACAGGCATAAAATTGGGTTTTTTACTGGACTGTTAAAACAAAACTAGGTCTATATTTAAGGTGATGAAATGCATTGTGTCCATTTTAATTCAATTTCAGTTTTATGTCTGATTACATCTGTCAGTTATTGTTTCATTTATCTGTATTGTTAAAAAGTTTTAGTTGTAAAAATGTAAGTGTGAATGCTTCAATTAATCTATCTGTACTAACACTAGTCATATGTGAAAAATATAAAAGATGGAAAATTAAGCTTAGGCTTGTTTCTTTTGTTTTTTTCAATCAAGGGAGTGCCAAGGGCCAATTAAATCAGGTGATACTCCTGGCTTGTTAATTTTTGAAGTATGAAAAAAAAATAGATATTAACTTCTGAAATAAATATGTGGCATTACAACAGAATGTTCATCAACGTGGTATTTTTTTATTACGACACTTTTGTGTTTTAATTTGTAAATTATGAATTTTGTCTTTGAATCTGTGTTATGTGTACATTTAGTGACTAAATCGCATCCATGCCAAGAGGCAAGAATTTAAAGATATGAAATAGCAGTATTATGAGGAGGGGGTCCTAGAAATGAGTTTTTCTAATTGTTAGAGATAGGCGGAGTTTTTTGCATGTACCTGTGAAGTTGCCAGTCTTGGAAAGATTTTTAAATTCTTATCTCTTTTTATAGTCCAAATTCAAATCATTTTAAAGTTTGTTGGCATAATAATTATTTAAATATATTCAATCTTCAGAAGACCTGTATATTATTTTTCATGATTCAACAATGCAGTTTTCTATTTTAAAAAAAGTGTGCGTGTAATTTAAGGAATATAAGAATAGCTATAGAAGTTTTAAGGAAGTTAGAAAATATAAATCTTGATAAAGATATATTTTGTAGCCAATGAGATTGTGCTTGGAAGTTTCTAAAAATGAAAAAAAAAAATGTGTATATTTCAAGAAATCATCAAAATCTTAAGACCACCACCTCCTTATATTTTTCTTTCCTGACATATTGTTTATTTTTTTCTAAAGATCATTGATATTATGACACTTACAGCAATAAATCTCTCTTTAATGTGGCATTGATGAATGATGAAGGTAATCTTCAAGTCTTTCATAAAAAGAGCAATTTTTTCTGATTATCTCCACATTCAGCCAGCCTCTGTTGCAGTTTTTTTTTAAGAAGCATTTTTTAATGCATGAGGTCTGCTGTAGGAATTTTGAATATTATTTAAAAAAAGAAAACTTTTAATGTAAATGCCTATATTTATCACTAAAAAGGCAAGAAAGTGTTTTAGTCTTTTACTGAAGTTTTTTTGTGATTTTACCTGATATGGCTAAAAAAAATGTAAACTTAAATTTTTGCCCAAGTTTTCAAATGATGTGCTTTTTTTCTATTTTGTGAGACAAATAGCATTTTCCCATTTATGTTATGGCTTCACAACTTAAAATTAATCTTTCTCTTTCATCTGTCATGGCAAGTGATTTTTTTAAATTTGAGACAAGTTTGTATGTTTTTCTTTTTACCCATTTTGATTAAAATGGAAAATGGATATGGATTTCTTTTCAGGGATATAAAGATATTTGTGTGCTGTCTTTTAAGTAATCTTTCAAGTTAATTTTTATGCTCAATGAACCTATCGATTAAGAAAGACAAAGGCTTTTTTTAGGCACATATATAAATATAAGTTGTGTATAAAAAATCCACTTTGAGATTTTATTGGTTGTACTTCAACCTAAATAAATCTTTGACACACACAAGAAATCAGTTTTCATTCAAGTATTTTTAATAGCCCATGTTTATTTGTTTGTATTGCCAATGATCTTTAAGTAGTAGTATCAATGATTGATTGATTATTGGTATACCCAGTCCACCATTAAGCGGTGATCTCAGGGAGGAGTAGTATCAACATTTCGAATTTTTAAAAGTTTTTGTAGAATAAAAATTACAGTAGAGCTCAGCTACAACAGGGCCTGGTTACAACAGGACCTTGCATGCAATGGGAGGTAAATACAAGCCCATGATTTACCCTTATATAGGTAAACACAAGCCCATGATTTACCCTTATATATCCCTTATATTATATTTTCACTAGAATGGTATCAACATCATAAGCTTGCCTACAGCTGAACCCAGGATTTTATGTAGATTTGTGAAAAGGCCTGGTTACAACAGGACCTTGCATGCAATGGGAGGTAAACACAAGCCCATGATTTACCCTTATATATCCCTTCTATTATATTTTCACTAGAATGGTATCAACATCATAAGCTTGCCTACAGCTGGACCCAGGATTTTATGTAGATTTGTGAAAAGGACTATAGCTCGGGAAAGAAGCTAGCACCCTTAACATAATAATTAGCATCGGTACACAGGAGATTAAAGCCATGGTCTGTGTCTGTACCTTTACCCAAAATGTTAGCCAATAAACACCTTGCGCATTGGAGGTGAAAGAGATTGATGCAACATCAGCAACTTGGATAGGAAATGAGTCTTAGCATTGATTGGCGAATGGTACAACAGTAGGCTAGCAAGACGGCTTGTGACTGACTGTCAGTGAGTGTATTTGGTCAAGGAAGATGGTGGGTGTATAGTTGGTGAAGAGAAGAGTGGCCGTATGTGAAATCCTTGGGGGGCATCTTTTTTGTTCATGCTTAATTAGATATCAACTATATCAACTATACCATTGTGGTTGACACTCGGTGAACAAAGAAAGCAAAGATCTATGTCCAGTATGACGCGAAATTGCCTCTGTCTCTCAGTTTCAGTCTTACTCCAACGCTTGCAAGTCTCATAAGTGACTAGATCTAGGTCTCAATTTTTAAGCCTAAGAACACACACACCTAGTGTACTACAGTGGGACTTCTAACCCGGCCCAGCCAAGTTCCACTGTATAAACTGCCATTGCACTTAACATCAACTTCCTTTAATTTTGATGTGGTTTTATTATAGCTACATGTATATAAGTACAGGCATCCGTGGAAAATTGGAATAACACAAAAGGCTTCATTTAACATAAGAAAGTTTTAAGAAATCTATCCTGTAGTTTGAATTTGTTAATATCTAGAAAAATAAAACCACACTGATGTTTGAAAAATGATAACATTACGATTTTCTGGAGTCCCACACCAAGAATTTAAAAAACAATCTACAGCTTAATGACATAAAAGCAAAAAAAAAAAAATTAAATTAAAAAAATTTTGATGTGGGACATGGTGTGTGGGTGATTCAAAATCGAAAATACACATATGAGCAATTGCCAAAAGATGGACCCCCAAATTGGGTCACGTTTTTTACTTCATTTTGAAAAAAAGAATCTTCAATTACAAAATGGAAAAATCCAATTGAGTACCAATGAGGTAATTTTCATGAAGAGTTGGATAGCAGGAGTAAATCCATGTAAAAAAAATTGATCTGTGTTTCTTCATTTGGTAGTGAATGAGCTTTATTTGTTGATGGGTGATCACTTTTTTGGTGATTTTGTCATCATAGTTATGATCGAAACTTATTTGGTCAATTTAGACAGCAAGGATGCATCCAAAACTCATTCGTTAACATAAAGCAGTACTTCTTATGCCATTGTACTGACTAAAGCTAAATTTATGTATTGATGAGTACAATTTTTTCAAATAAGGCTTGTAGAAAATCTTTCGCACATAACTATGATGACAGACCACGTTTTATTAAATCCTCATATACTTCATTGAGGATTGGAAAAAAAAATGTCAGAGAGAATGGCTATGTCAAAAACGACCAGATATGCTAAATTTCTAACACAGGTGACAATCAATTTCTTTTAAAGAGATGAAATAGCTTGAATAACTACAGATCTCACAGAAGTAGAAGAAAGTTTATTGTTTTGAAGAAACAGCAAATTAATAATAATAAATTTATAACAATTAAGATCCAGAAAAAGCATAATGAAAAGTTTAATGGGATCTAACGATACTTTACAACTGCAGTCGCAAACCCTGGATTCACTCTTCAATAATAAGCTTTATTTCGTCTGAACTGGCTCTATCCCAAAGCAGTCACAAAGCGTGCATTCTTTTTTCAATATCACGCTTTATCTCGACTGAACTGGCCATAAGCCGATGCAGATTCAACATACTCAATCACTTTTAGATAGTTTTTAGATATCATAGGCTCTTATTTTATATCCACAGACAGAAAAAAAAATATCTTTAAACAATAGCATATCAAGTAATAAGAAAACAGGGAAATGCCATAATATTTGTGTTTGAAAAATTATTATACCTAACCTCACAGTCACACGCTAAAAAAAAAAATAAACCACTTACAGTACCTCAAATAGCAATGGCTGAGAACATAGTATTATTGTTGAACAGTTTAGACGTATATCCAAGAATGTGGGGAGCAAAACATGTGCGTCCTTTTCAATCTAACATGTACAGAAATATTGTAAAAATTCCCAGACCGAAGCTCTCACACAAAAACAATAACAACAACAAAAGCAACAAATATAGGCCTAATTCAGCCAAGGTGTGCAAAGCTAGATCTAGGTTCCCATCTATAATTCAACAAACGTATTACTAAACCAAAATTTGCGATAGGCTGTAATATAAAGAGCAGAGCAAGGCTCTGTTCTATAGTATGACCAACTCTATTCACAATGAACACACAAAAGCTTTCGAGTTTATGACTTTTTTCTACGGCTTTACCATTTCTATGCAAGTAGATATTTTCCAATAGAAATGTTAGAGATTTATGGGAGGCACCCTATCTATTTATAGACCTCTAGGCAAAACACATAGGAAGCTAGATATCTAGGTCATATACAGTGTTCTGGGCAGATTGGAATTAGATCCAGATAGGCTTTTAATTATTATTTAACATTTGTCCTTCCTTAAAAATAGATTTTGATTTTACCTGATATCTCTTGTATTCTATGACAAAATTGATACCATTTATACACATTTTATTTTAAATCATTGCTAAATGCATCAACCATATCAGAATTTCAAATGAATAGTGTCGAGCTTAAGTTGAACTAAGATGAGAATGACATTATAGTTGTTTTTACACAGTCACAGAACAAGATATCAACTAAAAGGTTAGTTGGCACAAAGTAACATATCGGAGAGAAGCTAAGAGTCTTGATTTTCTATTGGATTAAGAAATGTCTGTATCATCCTTCATCACCCATTTATGTCAATTTTACATTTCAGTAGAGAAAATTTGCTAGGGTTCAAAAACTTTTATCTTAGGAAGTGACAACATTGTAACATCTTCATTTTGTCTAAACTTAATTTTTGTTGCTCACTCCTCGATGGTGTATCATAAAACTTACTGCAAGGTCTTAAACATTTAGAAAATGCTGTTGCTTAGATCATAACAAAGAAGATCATGTAAATAAATTACAATTGAGAATGCACTAAGAACAAATCAGTCAATACAAGCAGCAAATTAATGATTAAGCTTATGGCCAATGTTCATCAAATTTATTTGGCTCATTAGTTTTGAATAAGGTCCTTTACTTTGTCAGGGCGATTTCACAATAAGAAAGTTTCAAAAATAATGAAAGTGTCCTGTTTTGTTCCTGCTGATGTAAGTAAGCCTGAATCATTGATGTATAAAAGTAAAATGCATTTTAGTACATGTACTAAAGCTGGCAGAAGCAAATGATACATTGAATCATCCATACAGAAGATCAGATTTATACATCATTCAACAGGTCATGATATGAGACCAATATAAAAAGAAAAAAAAAGCATGAGCAAATGATGTGGAAGGAGAAAAAGCTAAAGGAGAGGAGATTATATTTAATGAACAAACGGTGTATGTAAAAAAATTATCTGACATGCTGACAGCTACAAAAAATGTATGTGTACTGAAATCAAATCCAATACTTAAACAAGGCATTTATTGTTGATAATCAAATTATTTTGTACTGCCAGTATAAAAACTTTTTGTTTTTCTTTCAAAATGTTCATTATGTGTTAAGCAGTAAGAGAGAAGGCCTGAAACAATAAATCCCAATCACTATCAATGTGTAAGTTTTCATAAAAGTAATTATTTATACATTTAGGCTCACATAGTAATGTAACCAAACATATCATTGTTTTCAGCAGACTGAATGTCTAAAATACTTTTTAAAAAACCCACTTGTTAGGAGAGCAAATCAACATACATGTATATGAGAAAGATAATGAGAAAGGCCTAATTCAGCCAAGGTGTGCAAAGCTAGATCTAGGTTCCCATCTATAATTCAGCAAACATATTACTAAACCAAAAGATAGGCCAGCTTTAGTACATGTACTAAAATGCATTTTACTTTTATACATCAATGATTCAGGCTTACTTACATCAGCAGGAACAAAACAGGACACTTTCATTATTTTTGAAATTTTCTTATTGTGAAATCGCCCTGACAAAGTAAGGAACCTTATTCAAAACTAATGAGCCAAATAAATTTGTAGGTCAGGATGAAGAACTTGCATAAAAGAGACAATTTTCTAATTTCAAGTTTCAGGGTCTGAATCCAAAGAACCCAAAAAAGCATAATCACAACCATATATATATATATATATATATATATATATATATATATATATATATATATATATATATATATATCATCATCATCATCAAGTGCCTTGCTTGTAAGCGTTGGCGATCATGTCCCTCCACAAATCCCTATCTTTGACGGAATTAAAAAGAAAAAAAAAATGTTGGTAACAATAGAACTTCCATTCCACACACGCAATCCCAGAATACTTAATACACTTTTCAGAAATGAGGAATCTAATGAGTTTTCCATGGATGCATGTCATCAGTTTACAATAAAATAATCCAATATTATTATGTTGATTTTCACTTCACAATATGTACATACTGACAAGAAAAAGTTCTTTCCCCATGTTGTCTTACCCAAAATAGTTGCAGATTTAATTTTTATTTTTAAATATATGTAATTAGAATAAAAAAGAAAAATGGCTAGGAAATCTCTCTCACATGAATTACGTTCATTTGTATTAAACTGTATTTGAATCATTTGCTCATTACAGATAATCGTTTCACAACTGTCTTCATCGCACACTTATGCATACACAGAAGAAAAAGACTTCAGTGCCATGCAACTAAATCAATATATGTAAATAATAAGTAAAAAAGCAGGATTTATCAGCTCTTTTTCCCAGAGTTCGGATTTTGCTCACTCTTCTCAGCAGCATCCTTAAAAGCTTGGGCTACCTCAGGATTTTCCAAGGCAAACTTTTCTGGTGTATTGTGCTCCAACCAGTCAGATGACTTGATTTGGTTGCTCAGAGTTGTAAGAAGGTCTTCTAAATTTTCTTCTATGCAAATAAACAAAAAGTGAAAAAAAAAAAGCCAATCACAATATAATAAAATATAAACAAAATCTCTGTTACAGCCAAAAGAATTACAACTAACGTACATTTTACAAAACCATTACAAAATAATAATAATTGCTGCACATAGAGCACAACAGTTGGGGAAAAAAATCACTTTTTAAAGATGTACATATACCTTGATTTTCATTTTTTTTATCTTGTAATAAAATATAGAATATCCTGTTGAAAAGGCATGATTTCTAACAAGAAAACACTACAGACCATGTAAAGAAACAATCTACAACCCAAAAGATGCAAAGGCAACAGAATAAAGAAATTAAGAAGAAAGTTGTGTCAAGTAGACATTGCTTATGAACAAAGGATTGCATAATTCCTTGTAGGAAATTTCTTTCTTCTTCTTCCAATTATCTTGAAATAATGATAAAAAAGGCATATTATTTCTCCTATACTATTAATATATATGTATTTATGAGATGTGAGCTTAAATCTATTGCCTATAACAATTAAAAGTTAAAGGATCCTTCCAGGTGCTACTCAAACATTTTTCGATTAGATTGTGTATGTACAAGTTTGTGATTTCTACAAGTGGTTATATTCTAATATCTGATTGAGATAGATTTTTATTTGAGTCTGGCAGTATGTGGAGCGTTAGAAGTGTATGAGTAATGTTCAAATGCTCAAACTTTTGCATTGTGCATGAGACAAAAAAAGCAGGTCCATTATATTCTCAGTTGTATCCCTGGACTTAAGTATTATGTAAGTAATGAAGAATAAAAGAAAACTCTTTTTAAGACCAATCAGTTTCAAATTTAAAATACGGCAGCTTTTGACAAGAAGTGGAAAATGACGAAATAAGCTATACGAAACCACAGGGTACCTAAAACAGATATTATTGAGAGTTACACTTACTCTTCTCATTCTGTTCTCCTGACTTGTTGGACGCCTGTTGCTCAGCTTCAGCCATTTTGCTAAATTAAAATGATGGAAAAAATAAAAATATTTCATATACATTTCTGCTATCATAAAAAGCCAAAACAAAGCAAACATAAACAACAATTTAGGGCCAAATCTGTGACAGACATTACAAAAACTTAGAAGATTTACATTATTTAGCCTGTTTTCTGCTGTTATAGTGTTCAAATATCAAATTTTCAATTAAAAAAATTGCCCTTTACCTTCACAAATCTCTTCTTTTTTCCCTCAACTTTTCTATTTGGAAATAGATACTCAACACTGTTTGGATCACATAAGGGATATTTCTCTTTATTTCAACAGCAAATTTTCACCAATCTAAATTGTTTTGACTTAATACCCTGTGATTTCAAATTTAACACTGTGACATAAGGTAAAGACTGTTGTGCATGTATGGGTTTGTAATTTTGTCCACTTAGTAAGTTTGTATAAAACTCTGTTTCCGAAAATTTTTTCTGAATTATCTGTGCCGCAGGCCTTGAATTTTATAGATGAGCAAGAGCTCCTTGTACAGCTTTGCTTGCAAAATAAATAACTACAAAATGGCCCGCATGTACATGAGACAAAATATATGTGAGGATAGACAAAAATTTACAACTACCCTAACTATAACTTTTCATGCTAAATATCAAAGTCAAATTTTCTGTTCTCAGAAAATTACTCTAAATTCATTAGCTTTTTGTAAATGAAGTATTATTCATAGAGACATTGTAAAAGGAAATGTTCAATTAAAAAAAGAAAGAAGTGGGGACGCCTTGAGGCTAACACCTATTGAGTCACTACCCTCTGTCACATGACTACAAATCAAATCTCAATTGCCTTAAAATTTGTCAATATTCTTTTTTCACTACTTCTTTATGTTGAGACATTATATATATATATATATATATATATATATATATATATATATATATATATATATATATATATTACCTTTGAAATACCTATTCAGAGTAGTTTGGCTTGCTTACTATATCAAAAACTCTTAACCGATGACATAATTTATAAAATGTTGAAGAAAATAGCATAAAATGTTTCTCTTTTCACCAGAATTATCACCATATACTGTGTGTTTCAGTACTAGTTGTTTTTTTTTTTT
>BLXT01007037.1:382805-392970 GCA_019648995.1 Plakobranchus ocellatus | reverse complement strand
ATCACAGAGATTATAGAGATTGCAGTAAGATCATTGTATAGCGATTACGCAGATTTTTTTTTAGCTAGATCTAGTTTTTTTTTTACCGACAGTCCATGTGAATATTGTTTGATTTAATTTCCTGCTGTTGAGTTAAATAAACTCAGTTTTTTACGTTTTCACACAATCTCCAGAGTTACATTATTTCAGCTAGGTCTATATAGATCTAAAGAACTCAACGTCCTACGTCAGAGGTATTATCTACCTTTTATTTCTGGTGTTCGTGACAGGGTACATTTTGAATTTTTGGCTCTTGTGCGAAGTTTTGAAATCCACCTTTGTAGAATGACTCATATCCATTTTGCTTGTTATAAAATGCTTTTCTATTATTAACAATCTACATTACTATTAGCTATAGCTTGATATAACGCGTCACGTAAATTACTTAAAAACTGTCACGTAAATTACCTCTGGGAATACTACAGAAAACCTTTAGAGAATTGCTTCTTTATTGTTATTATCCTCACTCTGGGTAACATAAGTTCTATAGTGACCCCCCTTGACCAGATTAGAGTTATCTCTCTCAATGTTAGTGTTCAACACGCGAAAACCTGATAGTGTACTAAAACTCAAGCTCTTATAACAAACTGTGACAACAACTTTTGGACAAATCATGTAACAGCGATGATCTGGCAGGTTCATGTTGGAAGGGTGATTGTGATGTCTGTAAAGATGGGAAGCTGTTTGAAAGTGCAAGAAAGAAAAGTAAAAAGACCAGTTCTGTGACATGGAAAATGTAAGAGAAAGATACCAGTACTGGAGAGATAGTGCAAAAAGTCAAAGAAGGGTGTGTAGGACAATTGGAGGATGAAATTGTGTCTGATTTAAAGCACACAAAAGTCAAAAGAATTTCGAGCAATTTATTCCAAAAGATGAAAGGGAACAAAGATCTGAGCATGCTGCAGATAGACTTTGCAATGGCTTACTCATGTGAGTTTCAAAATGAAATTCAAAGTGCTTTGTGATTAGGACAGACAGTAAATTTTTTTGCGGCAGCATTTTTCAGTCGGGGTCAAAACCACTCATCATATTTCTTTTGTGACTGACAGTAAAGATTAGGAAAGAACAGTGTGATTACATTTCTTTGGAAATTATTTAGCCTTGTAGTTGTATAAATAGACTGCTGGGAGATAAGTTTTCAATATTTTCAGATTGACCATCTGCAGAGTTCAACAACAAATTTTGTGTCAAAATGTTGGATGTACTGAAAACAAAGTTTTTAAAAGCTTTAAAGCACTGAACTTCATGAGTAAAAGCAATAAAGTGATTGTTCAGAGGTTTTGTTGAAATCGCAAAAACACTGATGGAGAAGACTGAGGTTGTGTATGACGGTGAAGGGGAATTAGATTTGGTGGACTCATCTTTGTGGGAAACTACAAAAGATGCTCAAGGTATAAGGTGTGTTCATTGTGTGGTGCTGAAAGATGGCAAACTGCTTGGCTTCAGAAATGACTTGGAAAAGAGAAGATGCAGTTTTTAAGATCATAACAGATACTAGAAGTGAAAGGAGTGCAGATGCTTAATGAAGTAGGAGAGTGGATTGTAGTTGATATGATGGGAAAGACTATTTTGGTGAGGTTGTGACAGTAAAGGAAGACAATAAAAGTGAGTGTCATGGAGGAACTGTTGGGGGGCAAGACCCAACAAAATTTACTACACATATTCTCAAATACCAAGAAAGACAAATCCACCTGTTCCAGTGGGCCATAGAGACCAATTCAAATATTTGTAACTTTGAGGACCATTGTATGAAACATTCATACCACATTTCTTTAAATACAGTCATTTATTCATTACACTTCTTGTCTCAAAATGTAGTGTCACGTAAATTACAAAGCCTGTCTCGTAAATTACTGTCACGTAAATTACAAGATTTTGTAACAGGATCCTATGAAAGTTTATTATCTTACGTCTTCAATTCTTTGATGATCAATTTCCCCATTTACCCTAACTTTGAATCTGGACTTGTTTTTACCTAGTACCATTATTTTGTTTTTTAAGGTCAAAATCTACTGTTTTGTGTCACGTAAATTACAATGCACTTAACTCAGAAATATAAGCTAATTATTCAATAACATGTTCAAATTATTCTTTTTTGTCTTTATTATTGTCCACTTTTGAGTCTCCTTTTGACATACAAACATTGATAATCCTTAAAATTCATTACTTTATAATAAAATGTTGAAGTTTAAAAGATCTTTTTTTCCACTTTTTTTTCTGCTTTTTTGTTGAGCGATATAAGACACCTTTAAAAGGATACAGGAAAAATGCAATTCAGAGTAAAAGTTGTGTTCATTAAGTAGGCTAAGGAATTAAACTTCGTGTTAAAATGGTTTTCAACCATTTCTTCACAATTCAATTTTTTACAAAATTTGATTCTCTGAATGGAATGGGCCTGCAAAATGGTGACCTGAGATGATCATTTTTTTTTTTAAATTTTAAAATACATCGCTGTTTTTGGGCAAAATTATTCGTAATTGTTGAAAACCTGGTAATTTTTTTTATTTCATTGTTGCTAGTTGACTAAACTTGCCTTCGTTTCGTCAATATAGAAGAAATACGTCTATGAGTGCATAATCGGAAGCCTTTCCCCCTTGACATAAAGGTCTCGGCGCTTTTTCGTTTGTTCCCACCCCGACTTTTTATATAGGCCTAGAGATTCTAGATCTAGCTATATTATCCTATATGAGCAAACGAAAAAAGTGTCAAATTGTGTGGATTTTACAGATTTCAGGGTGGAATTCTTATTTAACCAAAGCTCCATTACTTTTCACTTTCTAGTTCAGACTTCGAGCATTTTGAAGCTACGAAAGCCTTGTCAGGTCTAGATCTAGTCTAGACCTAGAACTAGTTATTAAATTTACATAGCCCTAGATTTCTAGATCTAGTAGCCTAACCGAAAAAACTGCCGTTCACGATAGACCTTCAGGCATTGCAATTTTGATGTCTTACCAAGATATAGATCTCGAACTAGAATCTAGATATAGATATAGACCTGGAAATGAATTGTGATTGTTCGTCGCCAATGGGCCATCTTATGGACTTAATTCGGGGAATGATAATATCATTATTGTTATTAACCTTATTTGAACCCATAACAAAGAAGACCTCCTCTCTAGTCAGATTTTTGTATTAAAGAAGCCAAATGTTCAACATATTTCTTTCCTTTACGTCACTGGGGCGGTTGCTAAGACTACCAATAAGGCGCCTGTTTCTGGAAACTCGGATGAAAATATCGCATGTTTTTTTCTCTTGTACATGACCATACGAAAAGATCTCCACCTCTGTTTCATTGATTATTCTAAAGCTTTTGACAAGTAAGACATGTAGAGCTGTTTCGTATGCTTGAAAAATTAGACATCGATGGGAAAGATCTGAGAGTAAAAAATTTAGAAATTTAAACTGGGATCAGACTGCATCTGTAAGAATTGAAGTAGAACATCGTGATTTCAAACCCATCAACAGAGGTGTAAGGCAGGGATGTGTAATGTCTCCTGATCTTTTTAACTTATATAGTGAAATAATCTTAAGGAACCCTGATGATATTTCAGGCTTAAAAATAAATGGAGAGAATCTTAATAATCTCAGGTATGCAGTTGATACAGTTTTAATAGCAGAATCTGGCAAACAACTTCTAGATACTGTAGTTTAAGAGGGCGAAAGAATGGGCCTGTCTTTGAATGTAAAGAAAACGGAATGTATGGTCATCTCAAAGAAATCCTCTAACTCCAAATGCAATCTGGTTAGCAAAGGCGAAAAAATCAAACAAGTTACATAATTCAAATATCTAGATTACCTGATAACATCAGATGGCAAATGCACAAGTGAAATAATTAAAAGAATAGCCATGGCCAAAGATACATTCCAAAAAATGAAACCCTCACTGGCAAATAGAAACATAAGTATGACAACCAAAATAAAAGTAAGCGTAGGCCCACACTGGAAGCGACGCGACATGTCATGGCTAACTTGACAGACTGATGTCGCAGTTACTGTGCGCTACCCATCGACAAGTTAGCCTGATAATTTGCGTAACAAGACTAGCCTCGTGGTTCGCGTGGCAACGGTCAGTAGAATTATGCGTGGTCACGTAATGGCAGCCCCCTTTCCCTTATCCGACAGAGCCAGTGACGTAAGACCAGGCTGTAAAACGCAAAGGATAGCTCCGACGCTCCGACAAGTTGCCGACTTGATGTGCGCTCGCATCAAAGAAAGAGAGTATTTCAAAACATGTATTGTTGGACACGTGAACTGCTGCCTCCAGTGTGGGCCTACGCTAATTAAAACATATGTATGGTCAGCACTTTTGTATGGTAGTGAGTGCTGTACATTAAACAAAGAAATAGAAGGGGCAAAAAAACTAGAGGCAGTAAAGATGTGGTTTATCAGAAGAATGATGAGGATATCATGGACAGAAAAAAAGTCAAAAGAAGTGATTCTGAAAGAGGCTAATCTTGAGCGATCACTAATTAAAACCATTAGACAGAGGCAACTACAGTTTTTAGGCCATGTTTGCCAACATAAGAGTTTAGAACATTTAGCAGTCACTGGAAAGATTGAAGGCAAACGCAGTAGAGGTAGACAGAGAATAACTTTTATTGAAAATCTTAATTGCCGCACAACGTCACTACCGGCCATCACCTGGTTTCCGGGCTCTGGGCCAGTTAGGCGTTACTGCATTTTTCTGCCTAAATACTAGCTCAGCGTGTCAGCGATTTAGCTCATCTTTCCGAAAACAGCTTTGTAAAAAAAAATCGGTGTGTATTGCAATTCAACCTGAGATACCCTAAGCTAGATTTAGAAACATGATTAGAGTGCAGGGTCACTTTAAATTGCACAATTTGATTCGTTTCAACAGTATTATCGAAAATAGAACTAGTCGGCATAGCAAGCAATCGTACATCAAACCTCAAAACTTTAAAATCTGATCATATATTATGGAAAAATTTTAGATTCAATAAACAATCTCAATTAACGAATACATCTGAGCAATAATAAATCTAAATTTGTAAAGCTGTTAAATTACTATCTAGTCTGAGTTTTTTTTTTATTTTTTATTTAGATGTAATAGAAACACCTCAGTAGCTTTGACCGGGCAACACTTAGTAGTGGCTAGCGTCACTATTCAAGTTCGGAAAAACCTAAAAATAATATTGTGCAACAAGGCAATAGACGAGGGTAGCAATAACAACTTTATAAGGTTAAGTGAGAATAGGTATAAGTGGAGGAACATGATCGCCAATGTATGTTCCAGACAAGGTACCTGATGATGATGATGATGATGAATTGACCGTATGTTTTTTAAATATTTGCTTCTAAGCTATGAATCGTTACGTGTAAATGGCAAATCCGATAAGTTTTTTAATGGTTGGGTGGTGAATCGAAAACATCTACAAGCCTGATGACTATTTTCATATTTTTAAAGCTGGACAACTGCTGCTTCTGTTACTATCGTCAAATGTTTTTACTTTTACATTGTTTTAAAAATGCTTTAAAAAGCTACGACATTTCTATTGCGCCGCGTTCGAACTGCAATACGAATGGAAGTTTGTTTCTAAAAAGAGTATAACTACAATATTATGAATTTTTTTTTAAATCTGGGAACTATTTTCAGATCACATTATCACTCTAAAATCTCAAAATAAATCACGCTCTTAAAAATAGGATCCGGAGAACAAATTTGAAATAAACAAAAACAAAAAAAAGCTTAAAAAGAATAACCTGCTCAACTTTTTCAACCGTACGTAGAGAAACGGAAAACTGCCGCGTGCCTGGCGCACGGTGGTTCTGGTACCAATGCTGAAGAAAGGCAGCGATGGCAGCCGAAAGCTACCCCCCGATCTCGCTCACATCTGTGATCAGCAAAATCATGGAGCGTATGGTGAACGTTTGGCTATACCACTATCGTGAGCAGAGCGCTTGCCTTGACGAGTCTCAGTCAGGATTGCGAGCACACAGAACAACGATTTACCCGAAGTGTCATAAACGCAAGGCAAGCGAAATCCCATACGGTAGCTGTCTGTGTCGATCTGGAGAAAGCCTGCAATCGCGTGTGGCGTACCGGTTTGCAAGTGTGGCTTCAGGAGCATTGTATTACAGGCCGTATGTACGGATGGCTCAAAGCCATTCATCCGTACCCGAATCAAGGGACCCTGTCCCGTACTCGGCCTCTAGCGGATGGGCTTCCACAGGGAAGTGCCCTTAGCTGTAACTTATTCCTGATGTTCGTGAACAATATCGGCAGCGCAGTCCGTACACGGACTAGGTTGTCTTACGCAGACGACATAGTCTTACGGCAGCAAGATACGGATGTTGAAAATGCTACTGAAGCCATCAACCGGGACCTCGCTTCGCTCAAGCGCTTCTGCGAGCGCTGGAAGATGCAGATAAACACGGGCTAGACTGCGTACACACCTTTTCACTGCAAACCGGTGCTGAAGACATCCGTATCGGGACCCCTCAAACAAATTTAATTTACTTCATTATTTTCCATGGACTACTGTGTTGTGCACAGTAGTTTTGTAAGTACAGTGTAGTATAAATCTTGCAATGTTCTCTCTATTACATTCTAAGCATGTTTCTAAGACTTTTCTCAGAAATTCTCGTATTCCTCTAGGTGACGGGATCATGGCTAAACACTACTACATATACTTTCCTCTTGCATATTTCTTTATTGTGCTTCAAACAATGACAGAAGCCTCTACCTGAAGACAACATGAAAAGAGAACAATGGTATAGAAAACAGACACATAACGTAGACAACACAATTTTATGTGCACAAAAGAATGGTGATTCTTTCAGCCCTTCCCAAGTTTTTGGAAATATTATGACAAAGGTGGTGAGAAAGTGATTGTCTCATTGTATAACAAATTAGCCATTAGGTGTAAAGAAGTGATTCTTTCACAGTTTTGCTTAAACTAAATGTCCACGAGAAAATTGTCCTCTCTGGGGCATTGCTTGTACCATTGTATAACAAATGAATAACTATGTTTAAGGAAGCGATTGTTTCACTCAGTATTGATTAAAACAAATGTTCATGGAAAGTAGTCCTCTTTTATTTAGTATGTCCATGATCCAGTCGCCCACAATAACCACATGCTGATTGGCCTAGTTTTGTCGTGTTCCTCCCTTTTCTTGGCGCTTGTAGGAGCTGGTAGCAGCAGCTGTAGTGATGGGGTCACCATCGAGGAATCGACCTGCAGAGTCCCTACCCTTTTCTTTCGCATCGACAAGTTGCAATGTCTCTTCAAGTAACATCATTTTTTTTTTAGTTGCCAAGGACATTTCATTGTCATCGATGCCTCGTATGAGGGCATCGCGAATCATTGTTTCCCTGTAGTCAACTTTCGGTCACACTGGCACTAAATTTGGAAGTTAAAAATTCCAGCTTGACCCTTGAGGCAGCGCGGAAAGCTCTAACCGCTTCAACACCATTAATCGGATCTCTTGCAGTTGCACCCGTGCTACCATGATGTTTTCCTATCGTACAGTCAGAGTTTTGATGCTCTGTAAACCTCTGGCTTCATTTTTATCGGCAAGGGCACCAATACTTCTGATGAAGTCCTTTCGCAGGTTCTCATCGCAGCATTCAAGGAGCTGACATACCACGTCGCTGCCTGAGAGGTTAGTAACAGCCATGTAGTCAGAGCTTTCCTGTTGAAAATATGCCCATTCTTCACTTGTTCCTGCAGCTGAGATAACTGGCCGCTTCACTTTCTCTGCCTTAATGTTGGAAACTGGTGAAGGCGTGGAGACAGTGGAGGGGTAGGTTGTTCTTTCGTGCATGTCAATAAGTTTGAGCAGTACTTTTGGTGCAGTTGCCGCTGGCCATGTGGTGGTACAGTCATGAGCTGGAAATTTGAAATCAGCCATTTTTAATTTGTTTTTGTTTTAGTCTCTTGATATTACTTGACTTGGCCCAAAGTACAAGTTTTGTTTCCCGTTTCGTATCCCATTTTACTCTCTCAGTCTTTTGGGTTTCTGTCTAAATCTAGAATCGATCTTTAATTTAAGTTCTACATCTATGTATGTATATATCTGCCAGTAAAGAGTTCTGCCATAGATAACTATTGAGTTTTCATTCTCAGTTTTCTTTATTGTACTTCAAACAGTGACAGAAACCTCTAACTGAGGACATCATGAAAAGAGAACAATGATTTAGAAAACAGACACAAAATACAACTATGTGTGCACAAATGAATGATGATTCTCTAAAATTGGCATAAATATATGTCACATTACCATGTAATAAAAGCATAATCCAGCCTAACCCAATGCTGCATCTTCAACTTTTAAGAACTATCATGATTATCGTACTATGTTCATTAGGCATAACACAAAGGGAGCGTCAATCCACATCGTAAAAAACGATGTGCATCGCTTTTTTTTTTTCAATTCGCATCGTAAAAAACGACATGCATTGCTTTTATTTCAATTTGTATCGTAAAAAACGATTAACTGTAATTTATTTTATATTCGCATCGTAAAAAGTGATTAACTGTAATTTATTTTACATTCGCAGTGTAAAAACCGATGTGCATTGCTTTTAAAAAAAATTTTTTTTTAAATTCGCATCGTAAAAGCACTGAACAAAGTTAAATTTGCAATCGAAGTGGGGACAGCAAAATAAGGGACAGTTCACGATTGACGTCAACCAAGATTCGGCGGGGGAGGGGGAGGGTGTTTGTCAACAGTCGATGTTAGACCTACATGGTTCCCGAACAGTGTTGCCACGCTCGCTGTTCGTTTTTACCCTACCATTGACGGTCATTTTACCCTACATTACCCTACACTCAAATTCTTTAACATTTTATAAATTACATGAAATCACACAAATCAGAGGAAAAACGTCCAACAATCACCTCACCATGATAGAAAAAGCCACACTTTACTGTCTAGCTGGAATAGTCTAAGTCATCGAATATTCATGTTACAGGTACACGTGGACAAAAACGTGCAAAACTGGCGCGTGGAAGCACTAAGATGCGATTGTCGATACATTGTTAAAATCCAAAAACAAAAAACAAAAAACCAAAAAAAACTTTAAACTGTAAAAACTAGAGAGTAAAATAAATAAAATGGACCTAATTTTATAGAAAATATTGGATAATGGTATATCTTTTAGGTTTGTTTATATTATCCAAAATAGATCACATCTATTCAAAGTAGTATATCTAGACTTTAGAAGTTCGGAAATAGTATGTATCTACTTTCCTGTAAGGCTATGTCACGGTAAATTACGAACCGAAGAATTGAGCACATTTATTTTTTCATTAAAAATGGGCAGTGGGTATCCTATGACTGAAGAAATCACCAGATTTTCCACGCAAGCTAAGCATAATGAGGTCTAGATGATTGCGAATTATATATGTCTAAAGGGCCAGATTTAAATATACTTTGTTGGTTGTGGTTTGCTCTGTTCTCTTCCTCGATGTAATTTTATATTTTTGTTTATTCATCTTCTACATTTTCATTTTTTATTAATGTGAATAACTAGTAAAATAACAAAAACAACAAAAAACCCTACAAATCCCTACGTTTTGGTGTTTTTACCCGTAGGGTTACCCTACAACCTACGAATTGCATGTTTTACCCTATCGTAGGGTAAAATCCCTACGTGTGGCAACACTGTTCCCGAAAGGGGCCTCCAAACGCGACAAAAGAAACCTTTGCGGTCACAAGCTATGTGGCAACCCTGATGTTACTATTGTTTTCACAAACTAAAACTAAGAAGATGGCGATGGATGCCTCTGGGTGTTATCAAGATTCTTACAAAGCTTTTAAAGCAGTTCATCCTTCTCTAAAATCTTCTGAAATTCTAGAAAAATCGAATTTTCAATGGACAAATTTAAAGAAAGAAATAAAAGAAAGCAGTATCATGAACTTGAATGATCAAATGAATGCATTGAAATTGAAAGCTGCTAAACTCAAATCTAGGTCCTTTTTTGTTTGTTGTTTGATTAAATAAAATATAAGAAAAAAGAGTTCAAATTTGTTGTTGGGACATTGCTAAAAAAAGTAATTTGACTTCTCAAAATTGAAGAAACATTGCTTATGCACTGTGTACATCATTGCACTTTGCATCTAAGCGGTGAATATATAATGCATAAGAATGTTAAAATTGACA
>BLXT01007037.1:366059-382780 GCA_019648995.1 Plakobranchus ocellatus | reverse complement strand
TTTTTGCCAAATTTTTGTTGACGCCAATTGTGAACGGTCCCTAATGATACTAGCTATTATTACCCAGGGTGTGTCCAACGTCCAAACTAAGGCTAGGGGTCCACAGCGTCCGCATTTCCGCTTCATCACAAATTGCGTACGTTAACGTAGCGTATAGCCCGTGTCCACAGCGTCCTCACACGTCCTCACACTTTATTCATTTTCTTTTTTTTTTTTTTTTTTGAACGCTCTTTTCTCTCTCTCTCTCTTCCCCAGCGAAATCAATTCCTGTACCTGCCTTGTCAAAATTTAATTTTGTCGTAGCTTTTCGGTAATAAGAATTAATCTCTGAGGTGTTGTTAGTAGGGCGTTAGTTCACTTGCGATTTCTTCCCTTAGTGCGTTGACAACATCTCTATTGCTGTGCCCACGATATGTTTTATCGTACAGAGCAGGCCTTGTTCTCATACATCAATTCACGCTTCTTCCATTTCTGCAGTGGTGAAATGGAGATATCGGCTTAAAAGAATACTCCAAACAGACCAGCACACTACGCACTGCATAATATGTAATCTAGACTTAATGCTTGACGAAATCAGCGTTGGTGAAGCCACGCACGAACGGAAAATGTTTGACATGCTAGACGTCATACGTTTTTCACGTGTGCGTGAGGAAGCGTGTCGTACGATTTGGACCCACGAGATCTAGAAATAAAAGGTTGAACGCTCCCGTGCGCATTTTGTGAGTACGTAAGCGCCGAAAGCGGGGTATGTGGACCCCTACTCTAAACCTAAATTTAGATCTAGATATGATTTTCAATATTTTTAGATCTATATAAATCTAGATCTAATTCTAGATTTAGATGCATGCAGTCCTAGTATGGAAGTAGGTACTTAATTAAAATTCGACGTTGTTGTCTGCACAACATGAGTCTCCTTCCCAGTCTTTCTTTTCTTTGACTGTCTCACAGAACCAAAGTGGCTACACGTGAAATGTTGCTTCCCGAAGGGAAACGATGGTGACACTTTTATTTTTCTTCTTTTATTTGCTGTCTCTCCTTTTCCTAAAGTTTTTTTTTTTTTTTAATTTCAAACGAAGGTGTTACTACCTGATGATTCTTCAAACTCGCTCAAGGCTTCAAAAAATCTTCATAGCTTTCAGACGTATTTACCACCTTCATTACTATTCCCCGTGGAATGGTGCTTGGCGGTTGTGTTCTTTTGGGTGAAAATGAAAGTGCGAGAGTTACACCAAGCAAGACCGATGTTTACGGTGTACTTTGCAAAAAAAGCAAAATGCATCGAATTTTACGATGCAAATTGTCACTTCGTAAAAGAAATCTTCATGTTGGCAATTTGGCAAAAAACGTAGTGCTTCCGCCTTTAAGCCTTTTGTTGGCTGTTGAATCTATTGCTATGACTGGCTTGGAGAGAAATGAACACTACAATGTTTGATAGGCTTAAGGCTTGAAAAAAGAATAATTTTGTAAGAAAAAATCAAATAAAAGTATAATTCTATCACAGAATAAGAAAATAACGATGATTTTTCGCTAATGACTTATCTTGGATTGAAATGATAAGTCCTATCGACGATTTAATATGACGTCATAGTAATTCATTAGCATACACAATTTCACTTATTCCAGCCATATTTGTTGTGTACTGCTATACAAGGCGCAAGAGACATTTGTGCTATCTGAATCAAGGTACAAAGGATACTTGGGGATCGAAAAAAGAACTTAGAGCCATTAACATGGCTCTGTATGTTTTACTGCTACCACTGCTGACGGTCATAAACGTCTTTGCTCTGCAAGGTATGTAATAAGAAATTTTCACCTCCAGCTGTGTTTTCATCATGATTTTCATCGTCTTTTCCATTTTAGATAAAAATTTTTTAGATCTTAGATCTATCTAAATTTTAGGGTAATCAGATTAGATCTAGATCTAGATCTACTCTTTGTCTTAGATCCAGACACCCAAGTCCTAAATTCAGGTCTACTGCGCGTAAGGACCAGGGATATCAATTTTTAAGAGCTTTAGGCCTAACTTATTTATTTTGTCTGTGACAACACTAGTCTAGATCTAATTTATATTTACTCTAATCTAAATCTAGATCTAGATCTTGAATCTAGATTTAGATGTAAAAGATCTATATTTTCTACTAATTTAGAACTTGAGTAAAGGCATATAGATCTAGTCTAGATCTATGCGCTACCCCTTAAGTACGATATTTGTAAAGAATACAAATCGGAAAAGTGTGTTGCCGATTCCTGGTGTCTGCAATTCCTGTGTGTCGTTCGTTCTGACAAAATCAATAACCATAAAGCTTATAGAAAGACGGCAACAATTCAGCCAAAATATGAAAATCCTATGATTTTGAATGTACAGTGTGGCAATGCAGTCTAATGCGCTATTTAAAGATAGGAAAGCGTCCAAACGGTAACATGGTTATGATTTTTCGATCTCCGAAATTATAGATCTCAAGAACCTCACTGGTTACAGACAGCGGTCTCTAAAGCGATACACAGCAAACAATCGAACGCTAAACCTATTTTTCAAAATTGAAGAGATGCAAACACTTGTTCAATGAACAATATTGATGGATTTTGTTTCGCTCACACATACAAGAGTTCTGTACTTTCGCTCTGCGAAGCGGAATTGAAACTGAAAGTGAAACTTCAGAAGTCAGAATGAGGTGACATAGAGCACATGCTTGGTGATCTATGCCTAGCGGTCAATAAACTGCATTAAAATGGCTACCTTTGGTTTATTATCGTTGTTTATATTCCTTGTTATAATACCAAACTGTTTTTATATGCAAGGAGGAGCTGATATTTTATATTTATATGACTGGTCTATCACACATCGCTGCGACACATAACGTGTGGTCAGCAGTGAGGTTTTTGCAACCCGCTAATGAGAGTTCATTGAAAGTGCATTAAAAAATTACTGTTGATGTTAAAAATGAAGAAAAACTTTCAAAGAATGTTTTAAGGGTAGTCAAATTGATCAAAATTGGTATTTAATGAGCTCCTCAGTCCTTCAAACAATACCATCACAAAGTCGTGAACTAATGTGTGTTGCTTTTTGACGCGTCTGGGAAACAAAAAAATTCAAATAAAATGTATAAATCCACAAATGGCACTGTGTTACTTTTGCTGTTTCTTTAAATTTAACAATCTATAACACATTTTAACCAGCATAAATTATGTTTCATTTATGATATATTGGGTGTCCAAATTAAAGCATACTATTTGGGACAAGTTTGTGGAATCCACCAAATGAAACATGATTTATGCCAGTTATTATGTGTTATCCATTGTTATGATGTGAAGAAGCTGCAAAAGCAAGATAATGCCTTTTTCTGGGCTTAAATATTTTTGTTTGCTAGTCACTGCAAAATGCGACACACTCTTTCCCATTTTTGTGATGTTTTTCTAGGGGCTAAAGAGCTAATTAATATTAAATATCGATTATGACCTATCTATCCACCCTAAAAACATTCTATGAATATTTTTCTGCGTTTTTAACACCAATAGTAGTTTTTAAATGCACTTTCAACTCTCATTAGCGGGCTGCAAAAACCTCACTGCCTGCTACATATAACGTGTCGCTGTGAATGTGATGTTCGATAGACGGCAGTTAAATATAAAATATAGGCTCCTCCTTGCTTTAAACAGTTTGGCCTCTTAAGAAGGAATGTAAACGTCGATTATAAACCAAAGTTAGCCATTTTAATTTATTCTTTTTTTTACTGTTAGACATAGAAGATTGCTGGGCATGCGCTATGTGTCGCCTCATTCTAATATCCAGAATTTCACTTTGTTTCAATTCCATTTTGTGAAACCGAAGTTCGGGCCTCTTTTGTGTGTGAGCGAAACAAAATCCGTCAACATCATTCAGTGAATAAGTGCTTGCACTGCACCTCTTCAATTTTGACAAAATCGTTTAGCGTTCTATTGTTTGCTGTGTGAATCTTTAAAGACAGCTGTCTTTAACTAAAACAGTCTTTACATCTTTAATTTCTGAGATAAAAAAATCATTATTGCATTAGTGTTTGGATGCCTTCCAAGCTTTACATAGTGCATTAGACTTTGTATTGACACACTGTACATCAGAATCATAAGATTTTCATGCTTTGGCAGAATTTTTTGCTGTCTTTCTGTAGGCTTTATGGTTACTGAGGGTGTCAGAGGGGTAGACACACAAGAAGCAAGCATACAAGAAATCGGCAACACACACTTTTCTGATGTATATTCTTTCAATTCATTATTCTTTTTAAATTGCTTTATTGACATTATTATTCTCTATTACAATGAACTCTTATGCATGATATTTATTCAAAAGAAACTAGTGCAGTGAATTTAGGATCTTTTTCTGGTGAAACTTTCAGTAACTGAAACTTATCTTTACTGATGGTATGGCTTAATTCTTTTTGCTATAACTTTAGAAGAAATGATCTCTAGGTTAAGAGAGTTTTAAACTTGAAATCAGCAATAAATTATCTTTCTTTTGATATGTAATATATGTATATTTGTGTATGTTGAAAAATTGATGTTTTTGGGACAATCTCAAATCATGTTTACAAGTGGAATCTGCCGCAATACCTTAAATAAAAATATTATGGTCATTAATGCAATTTTAATTAATAATAGGTTGAAAGAAATAGGCCAAAATGTATGTACTTCTTATGTGTCTGCCAATGAAACTCTTGGCAACTTTTGATAAGATTGGGCCTACAGAAAGTCAACAAAACTTCAGCAAAAACTAGATATCGAAAGTACAGTATTTTAATACAGAGTCTTGATCTTATGTGCTATGTAAAGCTTGGAGACAGTCCGTTGATGCATTTTTGATTCATTTATTTCTGAAATGGAAGATCTAGAGAGCAGATCCAATTGCAGATGGCCATTGTGTGGCAACACATAGCAAAAAATAATTTACGAAACTTATTTCTGAAGATTGAAGAGGCTCAAAGGCTTGTTCTCTGAACGATCTTGAAGGAGTTAGTCTCAAACACTCCGTTAAAAATTCCCAACTATGACTCATCGAAGCCTAATTCAAAATGAAAGTGAATTCCGATTGTTCAAATGAGGCGAGAGCTTATGCATGCCAAGCAATCTTCTATCTCTAGTGGTTTAAAAAAAGTGTAAAGTGGATCCTATGCTTAATCCAAGCATCAAGGAACCAGGAGTAGGGTCCTGATTGTTCTTGGCATGCAGCATTATGAGGTAGTTTGCCATTGCTTTCCTCGCCACCTTTACTTTCGCTGGATCTTAAGAGACCTAGCTACCCATTTAGTGCTGGGTGGACACAGGGAACAATGGAAAATTGACTGGGTCCACCACCCTCCAGAACTCTGCTATGCTCAGTCCTGTCCATTCTTTTTTGCCTCTTTCGCCGTCTTTCACATCTTTGGCTTTTTTAACAGTACCTTGTGGGTATGTTGTCAAGCCTTTTGCATCGAATGAAAAATTGGCCAGCACTCACCCCAAATAGAAATAAGCTGATTTTTTTTTGAGTCTAAGCCTGATTAAATGATGTTTTCTTGATATTACAAATGATTGTATGACTCCTCTGGAATGGTTCGTAAATCTGAAATTTCCCCAAGTAATACTGTATCTTAAAAAACTTCTTTAACATTTTAAAGCACTCTCGTGATGAGTTAGTAGAAAGGCAGAAATTAAACTTCTTATGCAGTGTAAATTAAGCAGGTCAAAAAATTTATTTCATCTCTTCTCAGGTTTTGCACAAAAAACTGACAAGCCAAAAAAATTTGGTTCCTTCTATGATATAATATTACTTGCATGAAGTTGTAAATGAGTTTTTATATTTATTTATTCCTCCCAAATTGCAGAACAAAATTTGTATAGACCTGTGATCTGGTCAAAACTTATGGAACATGATAGACCAGCATTTCATGGGATAATCAAGGAAAATGAGAGAGTAGTACAGCTACGGCCCCCTCTGTCATCATCTGATGCTGATGAGGAAGGAGATGCAAGTAAGTACTAGGTCAAAAATATTTTACTCCCTTATCTATATAATATGATGGCAAGAGAATTATTTCCCTAATAAAAATTTAGGCTTATACATCTATATTTTGAGAAAGCCTGGAATGACTTTAGTGGCAGCTTAGAGAATTATTGTATTATCAATAATAATTTAGCCTTTTAGAGATTTTTATATTGTTAGAAAACTTAGAATATCCTGACTCTGTAGCATTTTAAAATTTTTGAAACATCTCTATTAGCTACTGAGTTATGACCTTCAGAGACCAAAGAGTCATGAAAAGTTAATAGAAGGAAAGCATTTAAGTCAGAGAAAGATTTTCAAACTAAGATCCATGTTGTGATAAGGATGTAGTATGAACATGTTACAAAAAGACGGAAAGTACACTGTGTCCCAAACTTGGTCCAAGCATTGGGGAACCTGTAGTAGGGCCCAAATTGTTCTTGCTTATGAATGCCAATCTGAGGTAGTTTGCCATTACTTTCCTCACTACCTTTACGTTATGTGGTTCTTAAGAGACTTAGCTACCCAATTAATATTGGGTTGATGCAGGAGTAATGAAAACCTAAAAACCTTGGACCTCTCACTTGGTAATCAACTGCCCCACCAGTAAGTAACTACTCCCCCGTCACATAAAGACTGATGTTACTTCTGTAGATTTTATTGCTGAAGTATGCTTTCGTTTCTTGCACAAAGTATGCTTTGGTTTCTTGCATTTTTGCAGTCGTTTTTTCAAATGTAATTATTTACAGGAGTGAAAAATAAAGTTTAAAAAACTTCATCTAGAAACTCAACTTCATGTGTCTTCTGATACTAGATTTTCTTTTGTGAAAAAAGTTATTGTTTGCTAGAAGAACAACTTTAGGGCCATTCGATGAAATGTCAACCAGTAGGTGGAAATTTAAAATTGATCATGGAGACTGAAAGTTTTTTTTTTTTTTATATGACCAAATGTTTATTAACAATCTGGTACCATAAGAAAATGAAAGAAAGCTGTACAAAATATTTGGATGGGGTGCATATGCAAAGGTTTATTATTGTTTTTTTTATGTAACTTTCAGGATACCTAATGTACATTATAAGACAAAATAGCACAATTCTTTGATTTTATGTTTCTTCAGAATGTGCTCAATTAAAAAGAAAAATCATACATTCTTCTATAATTCTGAAAATATTGTTATAATGAAAATAATAAACAGAACTATGAATGCCACATCACATTTAAACCATGTTACTTTTCTTATTTAATAGCAATTGAATCTTTACTGTCCAAATTCTGACATTTTGAATTTTCTACAAATGCCTTATACACTATTCATTAAAATCAAGAAAATGGCTTGAAATTTCACACTCTTCTGGATCTGAAGATGTAATACACGTCACAAAAAAAATGTGTAATACACATAGTGCACATTTTACTACTTTATTTCAAAGTATTTTATTTTAAGACGATTAAATTTACTTTCACCACATTGAGTGATCATTTACACAAGTTGCAGATAAAGCTGGATATTGCTCTGGTTTCAATCTGTGAAGAAATTGATGACAAAGTGATTTAAATTAGATTGCTTGATTTTCTTGGAGTAACGTGAGACCCATTCTTAGATACATTGTTCATGTTGGCTGTAATACTAGAGGTTGAATTTATATAGAGAAACTATTTTTGTCCGCAAATGTTTATAAACTTTGTATGAAACTCCTTGTTTGAGTAGACTTCAGATGTAATGTGTGTCACAAAGAATGGCCCTCTATTTTGGTCATAAGATTCTCCATGCTGTAGCTATGATGGCTCCTGTAAACAGTACCTCTTTAAGCAGTTTTAAAAAGTGATTCAATTTGTTACAGTATTTAAAATGTTTTTATAATGGCTAACATTTGGGGCTATAAAAGCTCTTACCTTTTATTTTAGCTAAAATGAAGTGCAGTAGCAGCAGTTTTCTAATGATGATACTAAACTGCTATGGCGGTAGTAAATGCCTGGCTTGTGTTCCCATGGTTTAGTCCACAAAAATTTTGCTTAAATTTCAAAGCAACATTTTGAGAAATGAAAAAAAAAAAAAAAGGTGAAAATCAGGAACCTAGAACACAGTTTTTTGACTGGACTAAGATTTTTGCCTTTACAGACCTGTAACTTAAAAGTAACATGTGCATCAAAACCATTATTTTCTGAGTCTGACATACATATGACATCTAGTTTCTTGAAGTTTTCTATATTTAAAATATACATAAAACTTTTATTACTGAATGTGTTGCAAATCAAAATAGTGTTAGTAAATAGTGTAGAATGTTTTCATAAAATTCAAGCGGCCTTATTTTTTCTTCAGGATTCATCTGCAAGTATGTAATACTCAAGAACAGGCGATACCCAAGGTCGCTGCCCTTTGACATCCATATTACGAATAAATTGACTGGAGAGGCAGAGATTCGAGTAAGAGAAGGAGAATCTCTGGACTTTGAGAAACATCGCGCATATAAATTTGGAGTTGTTGCTGAAGACTGTGGCTTTCCACCCAAACAATCCACAAAGTAAGTCTTTTTATTCTTTTTATTATGGGAATAAAGTTTTTTTTTTTATATTTATATAAAATAAGTTATCCTCTGGGGCCTTTAAGGTTTTTTTCAAAGAAGATGAGGGATATTGATAATTACGTATTCCATACTTTTCAGTTTGTGAAAGTGATAGCTTGTTGATTTATACGTTTGTCCTAACTTTGAATAGGCCCTTTTATAAACTTCAATACTGGTCTAAAAGTAGCAATCTAGAATTCTTCGATTTTAAAAGGTACTGATTATGAGCAACAGGGAGCTAAAAATTCCATCTTTCATACAAGTTTCTAACTTATATTCCATATGATTCATATTGATTTGACCACATAGATACAAATATTTTGTTTTAATGGAATAAAGTTCTAGAAATTTAGGTCAGTAATTGCATACAAGGCAAATTTCATACTAAGATAGAGTGCATCACTCCAAATTGAAAATACCATATTTGCAAAAAGAAATATGTAAACAATAATTTCACAGTACTATTTAACTTTTAGGAATCTTTTGAAGTGCCTTTACTTTTTAGTGCTTCAAAGAATACTTCATTTGATATAGTAAGGAATGTTCGTTTACCTGGAATTAAGGGTGACATTTTAACATTATGGCTTATGGGTGTGGCCATGTTGCTTGGAATCTAAAGCGAGCGGAAATGGCAGTTTGATCTTTTAAAAAAGTATATAAGGCACTTGATCCAGTACATTTACGAAACAGTCTAGGCTTAGCATTATTTATTTGATTGAAGATCGTTCACCATGATATGGGACAAATGTTCAATGTTTGTAAAAAAAGCACAAAAACAAAGACTTAAATTGAAATCCAAAACCTTGGCTTATGTTTATGAACACAGTAGTAAAATGAAATCGTTTTTTCGGCATTTGTTGAAACACCACATTTCATTATTTTGGTATTTTGGGTTTTTTTTTGTTTTTTTGTTTTTTTTTTGCACAAAATGGTAAAAACGGTAATGACGCTCCTCACGAGATTTCAGCCACGTGGAACTGGAATTATTTTGTTTAGAATTATTATTTTACATCAGGATAGTATAGGTGGGTTTTGTCTTGCTGTAATTACACACACAATAAAAACAGCTTAATTTAATACATTGAAACTATTGATAGTGATAGAAAATCGACTGCCACATTACTTTCAATAGGACAAAAATCAACATACTCATGACAAAACATGAAAGCAAAGTCAACAAAAACTTTTTGAAAAACTTTTTAAGCTTAGGCAAGCTTTTCATTATCAATCAAACATATTTATACTAAGTACAATTTTTACATTTTGTTGAATTTGTGCAATTGGTATTTAAATTAAAACAATTGTATGTAAACAATACTGGTGGACTTAGCGATGTGTAGAAGATGATCCAATTAAAAAAAAATTCTGTCCAAGGAACAGTGAAAAAGGAGTTAGCAGAGGAAAATCTCGACTTAGCCTTTTATAATAAAGATGGCAATAGATCATACACAAAGATTTGACATTTCTGCATTTAGCATGAGATCTGTCTTACACATATGCTCTCTGATATTGATCTTGGGGTAATTTTAAAAATGTATTTCTTGAAATGACTTCAATTTATTTATTTTTTCATCTCTTTCATTTGCAGGGCATACATGGAAATCCAAGTTCTGGATGTAAACGATCATGCTCCTAAATTTGACAATGAATCCTACTTTGCTTATGTGGAAGAAGGCAAAATGTATGATAACATTGTTCAGATACATGCCTCAGATATGGACGGATCAAGTACATTCAATGCCATTTGCAATTATGAGCTTATAACTAGCAATGCTCCTTTTGAAATCACTTCAGATGGAGTGGTGAGGAATATAGAGCCCCTTGACTACAGCATCCATAGGAACTTCATTCTTGAGGTGATGCTAATGCTACTGTCATTTCTGATGAAAGGATACAATAGTCTCTTCCTTTTTAACATAGGTTTATTTCAAATTTTTATGTCAAACCATATTTTAATTTTTGTATGTTTGAAAATTTAATAGGTTTATATCAGATCTTTCTGTCAGACCACTCTCTAATTTTCATATGTTTGAAAATGTAATATTCATCAGGGATGCCAGTTTTCTGATTTAAATCGGATTTCCAACCTTTTGCCTTTTAATTATCTAGCTAAAGGTCTTCTTGTTCCTTTTAAAATTGATTTTCTATCTATTTTATCAGCGGATTAATAAGTTTCCTGTGTTTTTTTTTTTAGAGGAACTGGCTTCCCTAATCCATTTCAGACTAAAATTGCAGCCACTTAATCTTTGTTAAAATATCTCAGAAGATTTATGTACGCCTGTGTACAGGACATTATTTTTCATGACAATTTTGTAAGTTTACATTCCTTCCTCTGTCTATGTTTTTCTTTTCCTGGTTAAGTTCTACAGGTTAACTTGAATAACAAATAAATTTAAAATTGCTGCATTCTTGTAAAATCTGAAGCCAACTTATCTGTCGATCAATGTAACAATGCAATCATGTATATTGTTCAACATGAAACCAGGCTGTTGCTGTAGACTGTGGAGGGCGCCGTTCTTCCCCTGCATTCATCAATTTAGCAATGCTTGAGCGTTGCCGATCTGGTTGGTCTGGTTTGCCTGATGTAGTACACTACCGTGCAGGCCAGGGTCAGAAAATGTTGGCAAAGGGGGCAACATTGCGTCTCTGTGAGGATGACTGCCAACCTGCAAGTGTTAATGTCATGTTGACTTTAGCCAACAGCCACATTGGCAAGGGATGTGATCGTGACACATATTCTATCAACAGTCAACGCAAACTCTGTGGTAAGCATTTTTGAGCAGTATAAAGGTTAAAAAAAAAAAGAAATTCTAGCAAAAAAGCGCAGTGGTGTTAGGATTTCAAATATACGCATGATTACATGCTTTTTTGTTTCTGACACATGTTCAACATGCCTTCCTAGAATCATGAAAAATTGATAATTATTACAAAATATATGTATGAGATTACAAATAGTCAAAATTGTCTGATTCATTACGGATTGAGGTTGAGCTCCGGCGCAGAATAACATGTTCTCTTCAATGAAAGAGCCAGAGCTACTGGAATGTTTGTAGAAGGCATAAACTATGAGCAATGCCTAGGACAGCGATCCATCTGATCAATTTAAGGACCACATTCTGCCTCATAGCTGTAAACTAATAGACTAAATATGTGCAGGGGAAGTAGAACCAGTGCAAACATGATATACTCGTGGGGAAAAAAAAAATCTATCAATAGTATCAATTTATGTACTGCTTTCGTATCATAATACTAATTTTGGGTCAAAATTACCTGCTCTCCCGCTGATGGGTTCCTAAATTGAATGGTCCCAACTTTGGCAGGTTTGTTTTATGGTATGCTTTAGACAGTGTCCAAAAAATATGGTCTTTAGTATTTTTTCAAACACTATAGGCTTCTAATATACTTTTAGAATGTGGGCCTTTATTTCTCTCCCCCCCCCTCCCCTCTTTTTTCTTTGTTAGTTTGATATTGGATTTAACACTAAGATAAAAGGTTGCACCTGTTTTGTGTTGGGTTTTTTCCCATTTAGAAATTGTTGTAGACCTTGAGTTGGAACAATTTTTTCTGGTGTGTCTGTGCACCATAGATTACTAGGCCTTGAATTTTAAGTAAGGGGAAAGAGAAAGCTGTTTGCATAGCTTCATTTGCAGAGAAGATGACTTAAAAGTGGTGCATGTGGTGCTAGACTCAAAATGCAACTTCTGATTTACCAAGCAATCTATTTAAATCAAATATTCTGTTCTCTGAGGAGAAGTCCAGTTCCTCTGAATCTGATCTTCTTGAACAAATTAAAACTTTCTTGAGGGGCCTTGGTTAGATGCTCAGATCTATTCTATAATGATGCAAGAGACAATACTCCAATGTTGTAAGTAACAAAATGACTGTTGCTTCCTGCCAAGGATTGTCATGCCTGATAAGAGGGCTGCATGATAATAATAAGTATAGGAAAGTATAGACTGAAGATCATAATAAGAGACAAGATACGCCTAAAAAAACAGTGTGAAATGTAGATTTAGAGCTGATGGATTTTACTTTCCTTGCTATCACCACCAAAATATGTGGAAAATAAGTAGCATCAGAGGAGACAATTTCACGCTATGAGTTTTTTGTTTTGTTTTGATTTGTTTTTTATCTTCTATAATGTGCAGTGCATTCTTTTGCATTTGATGTAGAATCCTATAAGGCTTTTTTTTTAAAAGGGAATAACTTTTGTTGTTTGAATTGGTTTATTTTGAATTTAAGTAACATTAAAACTATCGCATCCATTTTTTCTTGTGGTAAAGTTATAATAATATTCAAGAGAAAACAAGTAGGTTACTGATTTTGAACAAGTACTTCTAATTTTTAGTCAAGATGGCAGATTATTGTAAATAATTGCATTTACCAAGACAAATAAAGATGTTTATTATTTGCACAAAACTAATCAGTGTAAACTTTCCAATCATATCATTAGATGGAATCATCTTATTGGTCGTTGACCAATTTTTCTCATTACAGTTTTTTTTTTCTTTCTTAAGTTCGAACAACTTTGCTCATTTTCAATAATATAAACCCCACCTTCAACAGGAGCAAGTGGAGATAGCCATGACCTTCTGCCATCCCCAAGTAGTTCAGGTTGGTCACACAATATTCCTACGGATGATGGCTTTGAGATGGATCGCATTTATTCCTTTGATGGAAAAACCACCGCCCTGGAGGTGCCAGAGTCTGTATTCAACCACACTCTCCACAGGCACTTCACCATCTCAGCCTGGTTAAGACATGGCCGTACTCAAAGTGTTTCTGGCCATACCTCCAGAGCCAAGGCACCTAAAGAGCACATTGTTTGCATGTCAGATGGAGATGGTATGTAAACAAGTACTGTTGTACTGCTATTGCCATAAATTGTTTTTGAATGGATGCAATTTTCAAGAGCTGAAACAATAAAAACTAATATCTTGGCTTAGGTATTGAATGATGGTGTCTTTTCTTTTCTCTGAAATGGATGTTTTGCACTGGAAAAACCAAATTCAGCCTGACAAATGCAAGATTTAGTACATTTTTCTTCAAGTTCTTCCTTTTGAGTATTGGTATGTGGGTTACTTGGATATGCCAAGCTGTTACTTAATTATGGATAAGCAGCTCAAGGGTGGAATAAACTCCAGCTATAGCTGATTGTTTTTTTTGTCACCACAACTCAAAAACAATGAAATATAAATTTCAATTCAAAGGAAAAGAAAAAAGAAAACAACATATAAATCAAAAGTTAATCTTTGGGGAACAAAAATGTACTGAAAGAAACTGGAAATGAGTCTTGAGATCAGATTATGGGCATGATGGGGATCAAAGAAAACAAAAATACTTTTATGTATAGTGGTCTCACAAAATGAGTCAAGTTACAGGTCTGCATCACTGAGATTAATTCAAAATAAAAAAGTAAAGAATCTGGACAAAGACAGGTGATCAGTTTTCACCCCTAGTTATTAATAATTTTCATTTAAAGTCACAGTCATTCAAAACTGCAAGTGTGTGGGACTGCTATGCTATGCATATATTTTCATTTGAGAATCATTTTCTTTTGTATAAGTGTTTAATTATTAACACTAAAATTAAACCTACCTATAGGGAAAATAACTTTATTGCAATAATAAATGCATACATGTTAAATTGTTTGAAGCATCCTTTACTTCCAATCTATTAAAGCTTAACAATGCTTTTCTTTTTTATGCATGGTGTTGGGGGGAGGGGGGGAATAGCTCCATCCCTGATTATCTACTCTTTATGCAGACTTTCCAGTTACTAACACAAAATTAGCTATCTTAATTAAAAAAACAAATATATGTTTTCAAACCCCAAAATGAAATAAATGGGAGCTTAATTCACAACGCTTTTTAACACTTTATTATGACATGGCACTGATTGGCAAAAATAACTAAAAGTCACTATCTGTAACATGACGCCAATCATTGATGTCTCCCAATCTCTTATCTACAAACTCATGAAGGTTTGATGGAAAAATATTTCATCACTTTTTTTTTTTTCGAGAACCATTTAAAAAAACCCCTCAATTTATACTTTATAGGGTAAAGATTATGGGTTATCAGATATTTTCTCAATGCAGCTATCTTTCAAACAAGTGCTAATAACATGTGCAGGGTCTGATATGAGAATGATATCAAGAACAAAAAATAATTGTCACATACTTGATCTTTTATGAGCCTGTTTTCATATTCTCAGGTCTTCATGGTAGCATGAGAAAGATCAAAGTGAAAGAGTGCATATAAAATTAAAGTAATCAGTCTTGAGCTTTTTTCTTGACGTTTTCACCTCTTACAAGGTGAAGAGTAACTCATTTGTTATGTATTTTTAAGGTATGAACCGCCATCACTATGGCCTCTACTTTCATGGAGAGAAGCTGATTTTGCTGCTGCGTACAGAGGCAGAAGATGTGAAAACACCTGAAGGCATGCAGGTGTTCCGTCCTGCTGAATTTAGGTGGCGACTGACATCCACTCAGGATGACGCTTGGCACCATTATGCTCTCAATGTAGATTTGTCAGAACAAGATGAGGATGGAGGGGTAATTGCATATTATTTCTTTGCTGTTTTACATACAGCTCAAATGGGCTGGAAAATGTTGTGTTAAATGATTGTTTTGGCCTGGGTTAGTAAAGTCATCATATTTATTATCTGACTTAAACATGTGAAAAATTACCTCAGAAATGACATTTTTTTGTAGTCTGTTATCGTTTGTCTTAATTTCCACTAAGTTTCTTGCTGTCCCATTAAAGGGAAATGCATAAATTGGGACTTGTAAGAAATGTACAGGTTTTGCAGTAACAGAGCGTTGTATTTTCTCTTTATTCAGGGGATGTTTAGAATCTCCTGATCTTTTAAACTTAAAATTGTCTTGGATATTGTAAAGGATATTTTTCCTGGGTTAGTTAAGTCATCATATTTATTATCTGAAATATCTGTATTAGAGATGTAACAAATCACCCCAGAAATGACAATTTTTTGTAGTCTATTTATCATTTGGCTCAATTTCCACAGATTTTTTGCTATCTTATTAAAGGGAAATGCAACATTTTAACTGGTACAAAAATTTACAGACTTAATAATAACGGAGCATTATACTTTGTGTAATGTTATTCAGGGGATGTATAGTATCTCCAGATCTTTTTAGCCTGAAATAATCTTGGAGAATGTAGAGGTATTTCTGGCTTTAAGGTAGCAGGACCCCAAAAATCACTAAAATATCACCATTTTAGTAATGGTTTCCTAGTATGCTTGAACTATTCTAGAATCACATGAAAGTAATATATTGATGATATATAGCTTCAATTTTTTATACGAAATTTTTTTTGTACACCTATGTCTGCTGAGATTGCCCCTAACAACCAAAATGTTTATCTTGGTAACAGCACATATTTTCATTACAAATAAACAACACAAAGTGAAATAGCCTTTTTCTAACAAAGCTAGAACTCTGTAGAGGTGAAATCAAGTACATTTCAATACAAGGGAATGTATTCTAGTGTGACTATGAATGTTTTGACATTTGATCAACAGCACGATTTTTTTAGATTTTCATAGCTTTCAGTGTGAATTTTTAGATCTAAGGCATTCTTTATTCCCCTAATTACCCCATAGAAAGTATTTATTTGGAAGAGACCATCATGAGTGATAAGAAAAGAAGTTGGAGAGCAAAAAAACGTAGATTTCATGGTCACAAGGCTAAGGAAAGCTCTGAGAATAAGGAGGTAAGAAATGGACAAACTAATGTCGATATTGATGAGCAGCAAACTGAAGATAACCCTGATGGTGACAAATTTATGAGCAACAGCTGTTTTTTCCTTCTGGCTCATTTGTTGCTGCTAATATGAGATGCCCAGAATGTACAAATTTTAGTGTCACATGTGGTCTAGATCTAACATCTAAGTTAGGGTTTTGTTTGGATCTTGTGTTCCGCTGCATGGAATGCTCTTGGACTGATGCCATGAAAACTTCTAACGAAGTAGGAGAAATTGTGGACAAACATTTAGATCTAGAAAGTGTATCAAAATCAGGAAAGAAACAGGACAAGGAAATACATGTAAGAATTTGTGGAGAGGATATTAGAAAAGTTAGGAGTGTCAGTTGGGACATTGGCAGGAAAGATGTGTGGAGATGGGGATCACCAGCG
>BLXT01007037.1:343959-365588 GCA_019648995.1 Plakobranchus ocellatus | reverse complement strand
GTGTTTGAAATAAACCATATGTTTTTTGCCTGCGGTGGCCATATTGGATGCCTAATTTGCATATTTAAATTTTTTTTTATCACTTAAAAATTCTTACTTGTTATATGTATCATATATGTGGGTATATTGAAATAAGGGTGTATAATATCCAAAATAGCCTTTTTTAGGATCCTGCTACCTTAAAGAAAATGGGGCAAATCATAATAATCTGAGTTTTAATACCAGATCTTGTAAACAGATTAAAAAAAAAAACAAAAAACTTTTAGTACTGTTGTTTTAAAGAGCAAAACAATAGGCCTGACTTTGAATGTGAAAAAAAAATTGCATGCATTTTATCTTAAAACAATTCTTTCTTCAAACGCATTCTCTTTAGCAAAAGAGAAAAAAAAAAAACAAGTTACAAAATTCAAATATCTTAGCTACCAGATACCATTAGAATATAGATGCACGAGTGAAATAAGAATAGCCATAGCCAAAGATACCCATTCCAAAAAAAAAATCAACAAACTCTGACAAACGGAAACAAATGTGGATACCAAAATAAGAGCAATGAAAACATGTTTATGACCAGTACTTTTAGTAATAAGTGATGGATAAGAATCAAAGGAGCAGAGAGAAAAAAGGAAGCCGTAAAATGTGGTTTATCAGTAGAATGATGAGGATATCATGGATGGAAAAAAAAAGTCCATTAATGTGTACTGATTAAAGCTAAATTTGAGCAATCATTAATTAAAACCGTAAGACAGATACAACTATAATTTCTTGGACACATCTAAAACATTTAACTGTCACCGGGAAGATTGAAGGCAAACGCAAGTGATGTGACAGGGAATAACTTTTTATTGAAAGTCTTAACATATGGGCAATTGATAATGGTAGCAACAACAGCTTTTAAGATCAACTGAGAACAGGTTGAGTGGAGTACAATTATTGCCAATGTCTGCTCCATATAGGGTACCATAAGAAGAATCCAACATGACTTTGATATATAATGGAGTAGAATCAATGTAAGCTATGAAGTGCACAGAGGTAGAGTATAACTAGCCAATTTATTTTTTTATGCCTTAGGTTCGCCTGTATGTAGATGGAAAGCTGGTGATTACAGATGAAGAAAACTTTGAGATTATTGACGACTGGCCTCTGCACAAGACCAAAAAAGTTCACTCTACTAAGCTCATTGTGGGAGCCTGCTGGCAAGGTAAGCTTGAACGGGCTCTATTCAAATGTGAGGCAACCCTCGGTAAATGAGTCACAAGTTTCATTTTGTACATATTGGGTAATGAGCCTGATATGTAATCTATAATTTACACTTTCACATGCGAAAAAAACCTTACATCTCTTTTCCAATCATGCGAGTTTCAAGACTGTATTTTTATAACCTTTGTGAGTTGATGAAACTATCTAAAAGGCTGCACTGCTAAAGGTATCCACACTGATTTGTGACTGGTCTATACATTTATATATACTAGAGAATTGTATAATTTTTTAGCTTAAATTACATAGAATTATTATCACAAATGGAAGCCTTTGCTTCTGGCCATGGTTTTTCTTGGCTTTTTAATCTAGTGATTATGAGAAGACAGGAATAGGTTAAAATTCCAGCTTTTAGGGTAACAAAGTGGATCAGTATAAGAATTTTTGTTGACAGATTATTACTTTCATCGCTCAAATGCTATCAAATATTGAGACAACAAAGAAATAGTCTACCAAAACTAATGCAGACACTTTCCTTTTTATTCTTGCTCTCTTTGTCTGTCTGTAGCCCTTTTCAAGAAATTTTAACCTTAGCCTGATGTCATGGACACCCAATGATAATTTTTTATTTTAATTTTGCAGTTAGACAATGGAAGAAAACATGTCTTTAGATCAGTGTGGTTGAATCAAATGTTGCATTTTTAAACTCTGAAACAGCTTAGAACTTCTTTGAGTTGTCAGTTGGAAGAAAATAAAAGAGCTTTATTGATTCTGAAAAAAAGGTACAAGGTTTTGAATTTTTTAAGGAAGAAAAAACATACCTGTAAATTTTTTTTTGAAAAGGTTTTATACTTAACATTTGACTTACTAGGAATGGTCTCAGTTCTTATTGTTTCTCTGTTGTGAGGTTACACCTTTGTGCACAAAGAATGTACATTCATTTAATTTTTGTCCTCAAACTGAAATCTAGTTTTTCCAACATAGTGTGTTGTGAGTCCCAATTTATCTGTATTGATCTGTACTTTGATAATTTGGCTTATGTTGCTTTGTTGTTTGCAGGTGGAGAAAATACTTTCAGTCACTATTACACTGGCTATATGGCAGGCCTGTTTGTACTTAAAGGCAAGACTGAAAGTGAAAAGGTTATCAGGTGTTTGAACAACTGCAAGGAGAATCTTGATTTCCATGCTATCAGTGACATGTCCAGTGGCACGGTGAGTGGAAAGAAGACAAGTTTTTTAAAAGCATGCATCTGAGTGGGGAAATTAAATATTCTTCAAGAAATGCCTTTTTATGATGTTTTAGTTTTTGTGAAATGTCATCCAAGTAAAATTTTGTGGAAGACTTTTTTTTTTTTTTTTTTGTGTTAAAGGCAATTCTTGAAGATAAACAAAAAGGAACTGGTTTTTTTTAATGTTGTAAATTTGCTTTTCACATTCCTTACTTTGAATTTATACAATATATTGAGTGTCTCTTTTGCTCTATTAAACAACTTTTCCTACAAAATCTAAGTTATTAAATAACAGGTTAGTTACGAAAGCAAATTGCTTGGATGTTGTTTAATTTGAAAGTGTTGCAGATACTGTTGTCTTCATTTTCTTATTGAATTTATGTGTGTGTGCGTGTGCCTCCATTTTAGAGTGTGAGCTTCAACAGTGACATGACTGAGTTCACTATCAGCAGCCGTACAGTTGAAGAGGTCAATCGTCTGATGGGGCAGGTTGCATATGTAAATGCTCGCACATTCCCTACCCCTGGCTATAGAAACCTCACCATTGAGACTTCCATCATGTAAGTTCAATTTCATATACCTTAGTTTTTTTGGAATTTTTTCCTTTGATTTAGAAAATATCGTTTCCTGGTTTTAAAGGCTGTCTAGGTTGAACTGCCAACCATGACAAGAAAAAGTAATACATTACGTTTTTCAAGCCCCAAATATGCATTGTGTTTTTGAGATCAAAATTACGATTTTGATGTAATTTTGATGATTTAGACTTTAATATTTCACTTTTGTTTGCACTGAAGTTTCACTCTTGCTACTTTTTAGTTTCATTTTTTCACAGGAAGTGAAAGTGGTTTGTTGTTTAGCATGCTTTCAGTCAATACAATTTTATATTGATACAAATATTATCTGTCTAAAATTAGATTTATTTTTGTTCGCATTTCAGTATTGTAGTTTTGAAGAAACAGCCTTTTTCCACCACACTACTCGGTGTTTCTTTTCTCCTAGTTCTCTCCCTTGCTTGGCACTTGAAATTTATCATTTCCAGTCATCCTCTTAACTGAAGATGTCAACAGTATTAATACTGGCACTTGCGATAATAAGATTGCTTGTGTACTTAAAGAAAAAAATAGTGTTTTTAGGAGTATGATTATTGTATTTTCATTGAGATGGGCTGGACCTTTGCTCTATTTCTCACTAAATATATTTAAGCTTTAGGGAATTTTTGAGATTGGCGCCTCTGACAAATCAATTTTTTAGACTCTTAAATTTAATTTGGAATTAGATCTAATTTGGCCAAATACATTAAGTGAATTATGAAGAATCTACACAAGAGCTAGACATAGATCTACTTCTAGTTTAGTATGTGCCCTTACCCAAAATAGATCTAAATATATAGATTTTATTGTAATTGCTCAATTATCAAAAAAGCATTCAGACATGTAACACCAATCAGGAATAGAAGAAACAAAAATTAAGGGGCCAGGTAATACATTAAATCTAGAGCCTAAATCTAATTATGATGAGGACCTAGTCTTGCAGCCACCTGAGGAGGCTTTTTTCTTAGGTTATGTAAGTTAGTTTGTACAAATTTTCTTTTCTCAGACATTATTTTGCATTTTTAAAATAAATAATCAGTCACTTACTAAATTAAAAAAGCCCTTGAGCAAACAAAAACTGGATTTCAGAGATACCTTCATCGCAAATTAAATTTTTTTATAGTACCAGTAGGAAGATGTTATTTTGAGTAATTATCTCATAGAATGACCATCATATTGGCTCAAACTAAAAATCTAGACTAGTTAAGATGTAGTGATTTGCCAGGCTTTGCTTCAATACAAACAAATAAAAGCCCCAGTATTTTTTTTTCCATGGTCATTTTTAATTTCAATAATTTCTTTTTAAAAATTTAATTAGCTATATTCATTATCTTTATTCTATAAGCAAAATTTGGATGAGTATAAAAATTGTACATTTTATTCTTTTTTGTTTTATATCCCCTAAACAAATGTCTTGCGATATTTATGCAGAGGAGTGCTAGATACTTTGACATTCTTACCTTATGTTTGCTTCAAAATTGTAGGCTGTTATTTGATGCGCATGCATTGAAAGAAGTGCAAATTGTGTAATAAAATATGGGGATTACAGTTTTGAGTCCCAGATTACAGGTTTTGATTCTTGAGTTTACAGCTTTTGGTTTTTCTAGGTTGGCAACTTTGTGAATACAAAATCTTATAGAACAAATTTGCTAATTTTTTTTTCTATAGAATTGGTGATACTAATTTTATTTTTATATAGACAATTTTAACCAAAGCTCAATAGTATGAAAATGTGAATTCATCTTTTATTCAGTCCAGTCTGTAACTTCATGCTGTCAGAAATGATTACAAGAGGTTTATTTTTCACTTTCTATTTGTATTAAGTCTTGTACAAATTAATTGGCTTTTGAGAGGAAATGATACATTTGTTTTTTCCTTCTTTTCACTTTTTTTTACTTTTCAAAAAGGGTTCAAAAGGGAATATTTTGGCACATGATCACAACATCTCAAACCATTTTTCCTTATTGAAAAACCAATTGAATGTAGTTTCTGGCTGTATCCACAAATTTGAAATGTTAAAAATGTGACTTCTAAATCCTTTGGACTGGTCTCAAGACATTTATTCTTCAAAGGAACTAACAAAGATCTCCAAATTTGAGTGGAATGAAACATACCTCTGTAATCTAAAGCTATAAAACCACGAGTATGAGTTTTTGGCTTCCATGCCTTAGTTAAAAACTGACAGGAACATTCAAATTTATGTATTTTGCCAACAGCTGTGAAGGCCAAACCATTGTGCTTCCCCTGATGGAACGAAAGATCCTTGTAGAGGAGCAACGTGAACCCATGTTTATCATCACAGGATATTCCAATCTCACCCGCATGGTCTATGAATTTGAGCTTGGATTGCGCGTCTTTCATGACATCCGCATCTTTGCTCGTTCCCAACCGCTAGAGGATGATGATGATGAGAATGAAGATGATGTTGACACCATTAATGTCAAAGAAGGTGGAACAAGTATGGAAAAGGCTGCCAAGTTGGCACAGAAATTTTCAAAGAAGATGATGGAGCGTATGTAAAATTTCTCTTTTTTATTATCTTCACTGTTCAAAGTGGAATTTTGAGTAATTATCTTTGTTCATGCTGTGCTTTATTTAAAAAAAAAAAAAAAGAGAAAGAAAAAAATCTAATCTAAATTCTTTAGATTTAATACTTTTATTGAATTGGGCTTGAATATTTAGTTATGATTAAAAGAAATTTAAGCTGTGAGAGGAAAGTTGCCTTTCTAGCCTGTGCAGATTTCTCTTCTCTTTTTTTCTGCCTAGGCTTTGAAATATTTGAAATTGTTTTATCTGTTAGATATTTAAAAATAAAAAATTTTTTTTTGCTTTTGATATACGAAACTGTTGAAGGTATCAAGTAATATCGTTAGGGCTAAGATAATAATATTTTCCATTCTTCTATAAATACTTGTTTAGCAGAAATTTCAGAGAAGATTAAATTGCTGAGCATTAGTAGCATAAAAAGTAAATTGTATATTTATTACATTATGAGGCTTTTTGTCATTTTATGCACTTGGACACAAATCTTACCAGAATCGACTGAGCCAAAGGATGAAAGTTTCTTGATTGATGAGTGTCATGTAATTGCTGATCCACCCTTGGATCTTTTCATTGAACATCTTTCTCTGCCATCGGAGCTTATGGAAATGCATGGTTTAGAGTGGACAGAGACAAATGATGGTGTAGTTATTAAAAGTAAGTTACAGATTCCGCACATTCATTTTGAGGATCAAATGGTTCAGTTTTTAATGCTGGACATAACATTTTGGCAAAATTTTGTTTCAAAACTGAAAGTGTAAACCAATTTGACAACCATTTTTTTGTATGTAATAACAATTTTTGAACTAACACAAATACAGATGGATTCTTTATTCAGTGCATAATCTGAATTTCTCTGTCCAAGATATATTTGGACCTGTTATATTGGGCCAATAGCAGACATACTTACCCTTCTGGATGTTCCAGACTTGTTATAGAATCTCACAGTAAACAATCTATGTGCTGGAAATTCTCACTTCATTTGAAAAATTTGGTAATTTTGCTGCTTGTGATTAAGAAAAAATTAAAAAAAGGGCTGCGCCCCATAGGCCAAGCTTAAAGCTTACCAGCAACAAATTTTGCAGACAAGAGCGGTATGCGTGTTAGTTTTATGGCAAACACATTGCAGAGCACTGTTGGCCATGATTTTTTTCTTCTGCTCAGTTGCTTTGTTTATCATGAGTTGCATTTTGTAGGGGAGAGATGGCATGGTAGTGATAATCCAATCAATGATCCAGGGCAGCGCATTGTTATTTGGCCTACTGATCACTGATTGATGGTGTTTTGATTACAACTTAGTGAAGGAAGCAAAAAGCAAAATTCTTATGGCCAATTTGAAATCGGTGACCCTAAATTGAGAAATCATGACAGCAGAATGTCAGCTCTATAAAATAAAGTTTGGGCCTTTTTTTTTATTAATATGTTAATCTTGGCCAATGATTTAGTCAAAATTGATCATTAACAAACTGAAATTCCACATGCAATGTTTTATAGCCTAAAAAGTTAGGCACAGCGTACAGTTGGCCTAGCCTAAAGCTTTATGCTTTTGGAATGGAAAAAATGAGCTGTTTAGTTTTCAAAAGCTGCATGGTTTTAATAATCTTTCATGCAGCAAACCTTTCCGCCATGCCCTCTTGTTTTTTAACGTGCATGAAGAAATGTGAATGATATTGAACACATACATTGAAAAAAAAAGAGATTGAAAAAAATTATAGGGGTGATGGTGCTGCAATGACTAATTCTAAGATCTACAGGGATCTTCCTTAGATTCAAGTTTGCTCTATCTTTCACGCATCTTACATGCCCTGATATTGCAATATTTGAAGCATTATCTGCTGCTTGTATGTCCTTACTTTTGTTTGTGTCTTTACTCAATCAGATGCAGATACCATCCCTAACTATGAGAATGTAATCAGAAATATCCACTACTACCACATTAAGCCTGAGAACCTTGCCAACCGCACCCTCACCCTGTACTGTTCCTCACAGAATCAAAGATTTACCAGCACCAAATTCATTGAAAGAGTAAGTTTTTGGATTACTTTTTGTCATCTTTGCATTAAATATTAGTTTGTGTTTCTTTGTTTAGCTGCCCACCCATATTCAGTTATCTCCTAAATTTTAAAAGGAAAGCAAAGTATGTCATTTCTTTAGGTGAGCATATATAGAAAAAAGTGCACAACTTTTGAAAGAAATTTGCTTGCTTAAACTTCATGCTATTAACACTTTGAACTCCACCTTAAAAAAACTCCTATTTTTCCCCCAGCTTGTAGCTGTTCATCAGGCTCCACCACCACCTCGACCAGCCAATATTCAACACCATACACAAGGGGTTCATCAGTCACTCAAACAGTCCAACTCTGATGTTATGCATGCTGCTGCCAGCTCTAGTGAGTTTAATTTCCGTCAGAGCCACATATGAGGACTAGATCTAACGTCAAGAAATGATTCTGTCCCATGTTTTTTCAAAGACTAAAAGCTGCATTGAGAAAGAAAGTTAAATTTTAATGTGCAAGTCTAAAAACCTGGATTAAGTAGCCCACAGTTACTTTGATACCCTGCATGCAATTTTATTATTTTTCATTCTCTATATTTTAACCTCAAAATTAAAAAAGTTTGTTGTAGGGCCTTCATGTGAAGATGTATGTAAAGTGGATGAAAAATATAATGCTGCATGATAAAGTTTGATGAGCTGAACGGTTAAGAAAAAGATTAGTTTGGAAGTATTATTATACCATGTTTTGTACATTTTCATTTAAAAAACTCATGTATGGTTGTCACGTTACCAGGCCTTGGCATGATCGCCATCATTGTAGTCTGTGTTGGCTTCCTTGTGTTCATGATTGTGCTGGGTGTCATCCGCATACATGCAGCCCACCGTCGCACACAGACAGTCCGTGTGGACCATGACAATCCCGACATGGAGTGGGACAATTCAGAGCTTAATATTACTATTAATCCCCTGGAGAAGGAGGTGAGAAAAATAGACCACCTTTCCAAGCCAGACACTTCTATTAAAAAAAAAAAATTTAGCTGTGTTAATTGTGAAAGACAAGGTACCATTTTAGAAGTCTCTGCTTATTTTAAGATACTCATGACTCAGAAATTCAGGATTCTCTAGAATTTTTTTCATTTCAGTTCACCTTTCTATTCTTCTTTCCTTTTACTTGCCCTCTTTTATTTATCTCCCTTTATCTCTCTCTCACACTCTATTTTCACACCTCTCACCTCTCAAAGATTGAAAATCATAACTTCAGGGATGACAAATGTTATGATACTTCCATGGCACCCATGGAAATGAGTTAGCTCCATGTCTTGTAAACACAGAAGCAGGAGATGAATATTTTTAAATTTTAAACTTAAAAAAAAAAAACAAAAAAAAAAAAAAGGCACGGTAACCATATGTAAAAGGACATGTGGCAGTGATTAGCCTTGGCATAAGCCTTCACATGTATTTTGTACACTTCATTAGGTCCATGAAATTTAGAGGTCAGCCTAACCTAGTTCCCAAGCTGACATCCAGTTGGCTGCGAATGACCTTCAGCAACACAAAACTTCCGTCAGCTCAGTCCTAGTTCTTGTCCAAGCTGTTTTATGATAAGGCCCAGGCCTTTGAGACAAATCATCAACCCTATGTTGTTTATATCCTGTTGCTACTCATGCCTTAACACTTAACAGGCTGTGTACCAAATAACAAGAAAACTTCCTCTATTCAAATACCCCACTATCTCCTATCTTTCAAAATTTGCCGCCAGTTGGTTTCATTGACCAACTGCATTTCATTCAGTTTTAAGATAATTTGAACATCCTTATTCTAGATTTAAATAGAATTGGCATAACCTAGATATAGGTTGAGGCTCTGTTATAGATCTAGTTTACAAATCAATGTGCCTTGGTCTCTACTTGCTTATTAGATCTGGATCTGGAAATTCATCAAGACATCACAGGTTTGGTTTTGTGTTTACAAGAATTGGCAGCTTTTTTAGACGAGATCTAGAATCTAGATATTAGACATAGAGCTATAAATATAACAGACCTGCCAATATTACGTTTTCGGCGTAATTTATTACACCGACAGGGAAAAAATTATGCCTTACGCTCAGCACCAAGAAAATTACGCTGAATGGGGCTAGGCCTGACAAATCTCCTGAATCTTATCTTCCATTTCCTGCGATTTTCTCTCTCTTTACATTATACAAAAAAATGCGGTATGGATCAAAAGCTCATTTTTTTGTGTGAATAGCTGTATCGGTCAAGTAGGCCTGCATAGTTTTTATAGCCTTGAATCAGAGGTCTGCCAAGTGTCCCGCAATTTAATAAAGGGTGTGTCCTGAAATATGAAAACCGCTTTGTGCCCTCTAATTTTTTTCTCTTTTAATGGATCTTCGATACCGCTGAGAATCAGCAGTCGGTGTTGCATCACGTTAATCCAATAGTCAATTAAATTTTGTTTTATTTTGTTTTATTTCCTAAGTCTCTTCCCTTACTTATTCACTGCCCCCGCAGCTTGTAATCCTAATGCTTAATTCTAACCCAATGTTTGAAAAAAAAAAAACAAAAACAAAACCGCTTTTTATTCGGCCTCTGAACAGGGTATAAAAAAAAAATCATAGAGTGTAATTACATTTTCCATTGATAGACAAACAAGTAAGCTATGGTTGTACATGTATTTGCACATCTGGTACAAGGCCTAGTGTAAAAGTCATGTCGGCAAAAGATCAAAGTAATCAGAGGTTGTTCCCCAACCCTCTAGTCAGTCTTTGATCTGTTACAAGAGAAACTGAAGGTGCCGACTGTGCATGCTTTTTCAAAACAGATAAACAATTGTAGATAGAAACTGTATTCTCCATAATACTAGCCTAGGTACCTGGCTCTACTTTTGAAAATCCCTTTTTTATAGGTCTATATACTGGTATGTTAAACAATGCATTGAAGTCTACCAACCTAGTTATTCTCTCTCTCTCTCTCTCTCTCTCTCTCTCTCTCTCTCTCTCCCCCACCCCCATTCACTTTTATCGTGCTTATGCTTATGCTTTTCTTCTCTTTTTAATATTTGTTATAAGCGTTGATATGAATGTCTCTTTTCATTAAATTTCCCCTGATATTTTCTTATATGTCAGTCCCTCTGTCTCTTTCTTTCTCCCTCTTCCTCTCTCTCCTTCTGATTGCCTTTCTCTCTCTTCCTCTCTCTGACTGCCTCCATCTCTCTCTCTATGTCTGACTGCCTTTCTCTCTCTTGCTCTCTTCCACTCTCGCTCTTTTTCCTGTTCTGTCAGTCTGTCTGACTACCCTTTCTCTCTCTCGCTGTCTCCCTCTGTTGCTCTTTCTATACAGTGTGTCTTTCTCTGTTGCTCCCTTTCTCTCCCTCTCATTCCCTCTCTCTGCCTCCCATCCCCCCTTTGTTGCTCCCTCTGTGAGTGTGTGTCTCTCTCTTGCTCCCTCCCTCCCCCTCTCTCACTCTCTTCTCTTTCTAGGTAAGATCAAGATGCACATCTATTTCTATCTTCGTCAGACTCAAAATTTTTTATGTATTATCAGCATTTGATGGTGGTCTTAGATCTAACCTCGTGGAATTGGATCTAGAGCAAGGCCGATTCAGACGTAAATACATTGAACATTGTACATGATTTGCACCGTATCTGAACATTTCAAAAATAGAAGCATTTTCAACACTTTTTACTTTTAGAAAAAAACCCCGCAGTAATACACAATCTAATCAATGGAAGTGCAAAAAGGGGAAACAACCCAGGCTTTAAATATCAGCATTATTTTTTAAATAGGGTATCATTAATTTTTTATTGAAAATAGTTTTTCCGTTTTCTTGTTTTTAACTAGTGAATTTAGATTGTGTGCTTGTGGATAGGGTTATTGCCCTGTAAATAAAGTATGAAGTCAGTTTAGCTAGGGCCGGTCTTCATAGAATTGGTTACAAGTTCTTTGAAAACAACTTAAATATCCATTAAATTATATTCATGTGGTAGCAAACAAAATTCATTTTAATTCAAGTGTTACAAACAGCTAGCTGACTGATTGTTTAATTGCAACTCCTGCAAAATATCATGTATTTCGTCTTTACTGATATATATGACCATTGAACAAAAACAAAAAAAATATATTTATATAACTGGTTTTGACCATTACGAGGGTTGTATTAGACGCCGTCCCTTCGCAAAAGTCCATGAATTTTCAATTACCCCGAGCTAGTCCAAAAACTCTGAATAGGCCTATGGATTACTCTCAGGTATAATTTGGGGTTGGCCTGATATAGATAGTTGTATAGGCCTTTAGATCTAGGTCTATCTCTAGCTAGACTTGTGGAACATGGAACGGAAACCCAAAAGGCAAAAACACATCAACTGCTGCTCAGAGATGATAAATATAGTCAAGCCATTTGTTCTTAATTTTTGCTAGTTTTCTGGAAAGTTGATGGTCACTGATGTGCCACTGAAATCAATATGAAATGTCCCCCAAATGACTTTTTGACATTGTCAGCTCTGAAACTCCCCTATACCTTTTTTTTAAAATCTTTTTTCCTCTTCTTCTTTTGCCTTTTTAATCTTATTAACCCCAGCCCTTCTCCTTTACTCTTTTTTTTTTTTTTTAACCTTCCCTTTTTCTTACCTTGTTTTATATTTGTAATATGTAAAAAAAATGGGAATATACTGAAATCAAATGTTTTCTTGATGTATTGCCTTGTATATTTGAATATAGCTAACTTTAATTTAAATTCACTACAAATTACCAGTGTTAGGTAACTTTTTAAGCCATGGCAAATGATGGCTTTGTGGTGTGATTGTTGTCCAGATGTTTGAGTATGAGGATGGTGCAGCACCTACCTTCCCTGAGGATAGTGACAGTGAGGAAGAGGAGAGCAGCATGCAGGGAGATTATGGAGACAGCACAGAAGATGATGAACCTGCTGTCGCTGGCAATGGGACTCAAGGTGGTGGAGATTTGGAGTGGGATAACACCAGCTTTTAAGCTGAGAAGTGTGGCTTCACTTTAGAGTGGCACTCTTCCTGCTGGTAAGTTTCATATACAGTACATGCCTCCTTATGAAAATGTACAGCATTGAGCTTTCATATAGACACTGTCGGATGAAAAATGCAGCCTGTGTCTTAAGCTGAGCTCAATTTGAAGAGTTACTAGTCGTTATTCACATAATATGTTTTAAAAAAAATATTCTCAAAACCAAAAAAAAAAAAAAAAAAAAATTTTGGATTTAAATTTTGTCAAATAGTCCAGAAAAGTCTCCATTTACAAAACATTTAGTTTTGTTTTTCCTTCAAAGTTTAGTTAACAGTCTGATGGCAAACTGTGCCTGGATGTTAATGATTTTTTATTTGAACTTGGAATTTTTATCTGAATTTCTTTCTTAGGACAGAACAGACATGCCCACTATTCTGGAAATCCTGGATTCATTCCGCAATTCTACCTGAAAACGACCTACATTCAGAAATCCAAATTTTTGTCCCTAAATCGGGAGTGTTGCCGATTTGTAATTGGCCATACCGTACCTTCTGTAATAAACCTAATCTAGGTTTAGCACCACTTTGAATAAGTAGCACAAGAAGCTTAGGGGGCAAAAAACATAACAGGGAAAAAAATTTAATAGTGCTAAGACTGCACCAAACTTTTTAACCTTTTTAAATGTTTGGTGCTCTGGGTTAGATCTCTTTTTTCAAAAAAAACAAAATACAATAACTCAAAACACTCTGTCACTGTGCATGCATCTTACATGCAGGCTGAAGAGGGGTTGTTGTGAAATGGGGCAAATGTATCGATGTAGTGCATCGAGTGTGGTATTCCTAGGCCTACCATCACGGACTATTGACGCATTGATGGTAGGTCATTCACACTGTGACATCACTCACCCGGACTAGTGGTTTTTTTTTTTTCAACGGAAAGCAAATACAAAAATTCTGATGGCAAATTTGAAATCAGTGACCTTATATTAAGAGAATCATCGTGGCGGAATTGTAACTTTAATAGTAGTAAACAATTTTCGGATAAAATTTTTTAAAAAATCTCAACTTGAAGTTAATGGTTTGGTTAAACTTAATTATTAGACTTTAAGACTATAAGGGCAATGTCTTAATACATGTCTAAATATGTTAGCCTAATCTTATGCTTTGAACTTGCGGCTATAAATCCAGCATGGGACTTTGAGGCTCGGTGTGAGACTTCCTGATTGACAGTAGGCTCTAGCCATTGCCAGTTCTGTGATAATAATGATTTTTTTTTTTAAATTGGAAATTCATTGAATTTAGTGCCCCCCAATTTTTTTTTTTTTTGTGTTTAATCAGCGTCAGTTCCTGTTGTATTCATGTTTATTCCACATTTTTATCTAATGTTCTGCATTTTGGCCCTTGTTGTTCCTGGAAAAATTTTTTCAAGTGTAGGCATGTCTGGCAATATTTTCTTTATAAGTGCTTCAGATAATTGGAATCTGAGTAAAATATGAACTTTTCAAATTGCATGGATCTTTCAAATTTTGGGACAAAATTGTGTCCCTGTACTTCATTTTAGTATGTTCCTTTAAATGTTTGGTACCATGACTTAATTGATTAAAGGACTTTCAAACAGGAGATGAGAGTTCCAATTAAAGTCACTTAAAAAAAAAAAAACGAGTAAGATTTGATGTTGCTTACACTTAAGTAAAAAAAAAATCTCAGAAAAATATATGTGAAAGGTATTTTTGGTTAATCCGGAATTTTGTACCTGTCCCTGACGGAATTAGATTAAATGGTGCTAACTGTGATATTATTATCTTCCAAGTTCTAAATTATTTATATTTTCACCTTTTGAATGTTTTTTTCCCCAGATTTAACTAGAGAGTTTAAATTGAATGAAGTTCATTACCATGGGCAAAGGAGCAGAGGCGCTTTAAAGACTGGAAAATATTGAAAGAGCTAAGAGATCAACTTGTTGTTCAATGTGGTTTGTTAAATTATTATGAGGTTTGTTTTATTTGAATGTTGAGGCCTGCGGCAAGGCCTATATTTTTACACCCTAATGTAGAATTGGGGCATGTGGACCAAACTATGTTTTTTGAGATTATATAAATTTGTCAACTGAATGTCTATGAATAATTTTTAACTAAAGCCTGACAGTAAAGCCATGTTCGTGTCGTGTTAAAATGCTCTGAATAAGTCTATGGAATGGGAGATGTATTAAAGTAAAAAACAAGGAAAAAAACTAACATAAAAAGTTCTTGTAAGATTGTATCCAGGTGTTGATAGTTTTGAGACACAAGATTCTGTCTGAGTGATGTAAAACCTAGATGGAAGGCTAGCTTATTTTATTTTTTATTGTATGTCTATGCCTAAATGCTAAATGGCATTTTTAACGGCACTTTTCAGCAGGTGTTGTTCAAATCAAGGTTTACACAGAGTGAAAAGAATGTATAGGAATGGACGATATAAAACTCAGGTTAAGGCAAATTTTCTCTTTGCATCGTTTTACATGGGAGAGGGTAAAGAAATCGGACGATACTGAGATGCAACCTTTTTGAACACATTTTTCATTCACTTGCTCATAAAGATCATTGATGTGAGATGATTGTCAAACCCACTGGATTACAGTTACTTCATTAATCTTCTTTAAAAACATATTGCAGTGCTACACATTTTACAGTTACAAGTATATAAACTTTTTGCATTTTAACAATGGTCTAACTCTTTTGTGTTCAAATTTTTGTCCAAAAAATGGCTTGTGTGAATGTAGTCTAATCTTTCTGTTTTGTTGATGTTTAAGTTGTTTGTCACTTATTTCACGCGGAATTTTTTCTTTAAACTTTATAAATGAACATGAATTTTTTTTTCTTTCTCTCTTTTAAAACACAAGAAAAATGAATAAATGCATCATAATGCTAAGTTTTCTTTGTGATGGATTACATATTCTTGTTTAATACCAAAGGTTAACAAAATACTTAATCATTCTTCTTTACTTGCTTTATTCCCACCAAACCTTGTTTTTTGTTTGTTTATTGGTTGTTTATTTTTCTCATTTGAATATGAAAATTGTGAAAATGATCAAAGAACTGATATAACGAGAAGTTTTTGATCTGTTAAAAAAATTATATGAAGGCATTGCTTTAATTTTTTTTTGTGGTGCAGTAATTTTTTTTTTTTTTTTGTGGGGGAGGGGGTGAACAAATTTCTGACTCGGAATCCTGACACCAGAAATAGAAAGCTATTTATTCCAGATACATGTTGAGGCACAATGGTGGCCACATTTTTTTAGTTGGTTATATCAAATTAAATGATCTAGATTTTTTTGTAATTTGAAAGAACAAACTTTTTTTGTTTTTGTGATGTTTGTAATGCTGTGTCATGCTCAGATTTTTTAATGTTACATACCAGTTCTATATTCTTCAGAAGTGATATACACATATGTGAAACTGATCAACATGAAATCTGTCTGGTTACATTGTAGTTTTTATTGTTTTTAAAAATATCTTATATTGTTTGTGTGCTATATTTTTCTCCTCTCAGTAAGGAATGACTTATTTCCTCCTCTATTTTGCTTAGAATTGGTGCATTTTTTTCACTAGCATTTGTTACGCAGCTCCTTATATATATGTATACAACAGCATCTTTGTAAATATTTTCAATGTCACTTGTATTTTAGTGTGTAGCACCCAACCATGTAGCATAAATACAGTTAGGCATATACCGACACGACAGTTTAATTTTAAAAAAACATTTGCTATTATTAAATCACTTAACTGATCTATTTACAGTTTGAAGTGTATTTGCAATTTTTGCAAATTCATGCTGAATTTACATGAAATGAAATTTTTGTTTTCATATAGAATTGAGCAAACGATTCTGGATAGTCTTACTCTGCAATTTGACAGCCTTTGAAAAGTTTTTGGATGATATGGAATCTGGAACTTGTCATCATGAGGTTGCAATGCAAAATATTAACAAAAGTCATGCTGAAATGTTTTTCAATTATCAGTAAGTGAATTGTTTTTGGTCCTTCAAATGTTTAAAAATAAAAAAAAGAGAGAGAGAGAAAGCTGGAGAGAATTATGAAACCAATAAATGCAGTCAGATCTAATTGAATACGTTTTGAGCTGTTTAATTACTAGAAGCACGTTATTTTTATGTCAAGTCAATACTTGTTAAATGTGAATGATACTGATTTTCTTGGATTGATTCTTGTAAATTCTTTTTCTTTTGGCCATCTGGCTCACCAAAATTCCATAAGCTTTAAACAGGCCAGTGTCATGTTTTCACTCGTATATATTTATATGTATATTTTAAAAATTGTTTTGTACTATTACATAGTCTTCAACTACTTTTAAAAGGGAAAAAAAAAAGGAATGATTTATAGACAGAATGGAAGAATTTTTTAAAGTCATAAATTTGTATGAAAGGGTATCTTTGAAAACCAGCTCCACTTTTTCATGCGAAGCGTTAAAAAGGAAAAAAAAGATATCTATGAATTTAAGCCTGTTTGATCATATTTGTCAGATTAAGAAAAATCGCAAGACCCATCCATAGTATCATAGAGTGCTGGAGTTCAACGGTTTCGTCCTTTTTTTTATTTATTTTTTTTTTAAATGTGCGCATAACTTCCAAAATTCAGAAAAATTTTACTTTATTTTACTCATACTTTATTCATTTTTGAAAACAAAAATTTGATTTAGTTGTGGATTTATGTTTGATTCTGTTGCTTACTATTGGCATGTGAATAATGATGTGATATGACTATGTTTTTCCTGTAATTTCATGAATACACCGTTTAGAAACAGAAAAAGATCCTTTGTGAAATGAGGAGAACCATTTTATTCAGTACTTTAATCCTATTGAACTTGTTTCTCAGCTACAGACGAAAAGTTGAGAGCTTAAAAATTTCTGTGTTTTGAATTTTCCAATGTATATTGAAGAAAAAGTACCAGTAGGAAGAAGCTGATGTCTGAACACGTAATTGTTTTTAGGATGTGGGATGTGTCTCGCAGCAACATGGCTGGGTATTATTTCTAGTATTGTTCATGAAAAGAAACTTATTTGGCATGAATTGATCCATTCGTTTTTCTCTATATAAATCTTTCATGAATGCAATATTGAAAATGTAAATTTCTGGTAACTGCCCATTGAATTGAAGCATCTGGTACCCTCCTGGTTATTTCTACAAGATCTGATTATTTTTTGTCTTATCTAGAGCTTCTCTCTTGTGGGTTTTGTTTGATTTTCGAAAAGAACTTAAAAAAATTTTTAAAGATGTTCTTTTTTCTGTTTGAAAAGGCTCAGGTGATTCATGTGGCTGAGACTTAATCTAGCACCAAGCTGGACTTATGACTTTGAGAGGCTTCACTGGCCATTTTGTAAAAAAAATTATTTTCTTTGTCGTGAGAACAATATTGCTTTATATATTTTATTTCACACGCTTTCTGCTTGAGGCTCTCTCCTGCCCTTTATCGTGTTGTGATGATGGTCAACTCGTTTACACATCTCCCATTCTCTCCCCCTGCCCCTCTTCCATTTCTTTAAGCCCTCCTACCCGTGATGATTGATGAAGTCATTCCACTTTGTAACGAATAATGCTGTAGAATTGAATTCTTGACATGCTCATTTTACAGATTTTTCTCATACTGTTTTTTTTTTTAAAACATGATTTTTATTTTATTTCCTGGTTAGTGATGTATACACTCTATTTTATATTTTTTTAGAACTTTTAACCCCTTGCATTTTTTAAACAAAGTTTTTCCATTATTAGGAAAAAATGTAAAGATTTCAAAAAAAGAATTTTTCCACTTTTTGTACTCATTTATTGAATTATGGTCAAACATGAATTTGAAACATCCCACAGACATTTTAAAAGTTCCAAAAAAAAAATGTATAGAAAGAAAGTGAAACAAATCATAGTTGAAAACAATATATTCTAGGTGTTTAAAATGTGTTGTGAAGTTTTAAAATGGGTATCGTGAAGTTCCAGTGCAATGTGCAGAGTTTTCTTTTGTCTTTGGTATTGCTATTACAGTCCATTTCTCTTTTCCTTTCCATCTCTTTTATTTTTTTTAATCATTCAAGTGTAACTAATTATCATCTGACATTCCATGAAAATAACAGAGGCTTGAGCAGTGATGCCCATTACCATAGGATTGCTAAACAAAAAACAAAAGTTAGTTTGCATTTCACCTTGGTATCTCAGGTGCATAACTTAGGAAGTTTTATTTTAAATTTGCACCAGTGAAGAGCATTGGAAATTCTGATCGGAAACACAAACTTCTGATTTAGTGAAAATCTTTCACTTCTTACACTTGGTCTTCACGCCTATTACTGTGATTATATTTATCTCCTAAACAAGGTTTTCTGTATACTTTCGCTGTTTTTGGCTCTGATCCCAGGTATTGTTGTTCCAGACTGAAAATCTTAGTTTAAGGTACTGGAAATGCAGAGAGTTGTTTTTTTAGCTGTCTGATCATGAATTTCTTCTTGCATTAAGTTTTTAAACTATTCAAGCTTTGGCCCTAACAGCCAGGTGTAAGTGAAGAGCAAATTATTGCTATATTTTTTAAATTAGAAGAGAGGATTAATAAGACACACATTTTTGAACACAAAGAAAATATTGACACATCTGTTTTTAATTCTACTGTAGAATGTTAGATCTTCAAGCAGTGGGAGTGGAACATTAGCAGAGAACTGAAGTGTGTGCATAATTATTTTTCTTTTCTTCCTGGTTTTTTTTTTTTCTAAATAAAATAGGACTAAAAAGTATAAAAATGTGAAAACTGCATATATAATGGACTCACATTTGTAAGCTATATCTATATTGCATCCTAGATTTTAAACAAAAATCCTTGAGTCGCCCACCCTCCAGACTTACAGTATTAAAAGCCTTTTGTATTTATAGAGAAACACCCAATACGTAAAGACCACCTTATAGATTAATCATCTACAGCATAGTTTCTTTTCATTTTCTTTAAACGGAATAATTTTTTTTTTCATCTTTTGTGATGATCACAGACAAAAGCTGGTGGTTTATGACCAGTGCAGGCAATTTAATTTTTTCTTTTGGTTCAATTTGAGAAATGATCCACCATTAATGCATTTTAAATATATGTCAACATTTATATATTTTTTTTATGATTTTGGATAAGTTTTGGCCCTAAGATCTTGCCTGTATAAAATTGGAAATATATCTCACTGGAAATATTAGCATGGCAGGTGAAGAGTTGAACAATGTTTTGCCTGTACTGAAAATTTTAAATTGCTTTCTCATCCATAAATTATCTTGTGTATTTGTGTATAGTTTGTGTCATAAGTCAATGTACAATTGAAAAAAAAAACCGGAAAAACAAAAGGATATTAAACAATTTGGCGACAAGTTTTGTGTTTTTGTTGTCAATTTCTACTTGGATTTGTCACACATTTGTACCAATAAAACTGAAGAATTTTTTTTTTTTTGTCATCAAAATAGCACATTCTGGTCTTTACTTCAGGAAAAAACCAAGGCATTTTAGTTTGATTTTGTCCGCTCTCTAGAATCTAGTACATGTCATCAGTGCTCAAATAACTGTGGGCACTTTTTAGGTCTAACTATCACCTAGAAAATTACAATATAACAAAGTATGGGATCATTGACATGACTATGATTGTTCAACACCTGAACTATCCACATTTTTGAACCAGCAATTCATTTTTTTTTTTTTTTTAGTGAAATCTGTCACAGACAGGAGACTCTAGTACAAATTCAAAAAAATAATGCAATAAAGGCAGTGAACAGTAAATAATATAGATTCAAATTTCGGTTTAGGTCTAGCTCGATAAAAGAATTCTCTTTTCATGAACCACGACTTTATAAACCTATGTAACGAGATCTAGCAAAGTGTCACAGTGGTGGCACTCGCATTCATGAGGTCCTCCGACTGATTTAGAAAGTGATGAAAGTGGCAACTTCAGTTTTGGAGAGTCAGTCTAGATGTAAAGATGGGAATCCATAGATGATGAAGGGAACAATATTAGGACTCGTGAATAGAAGTATTTTTCGATGCCCGGAATGGCTCGTTTGCCACGACACTGACTCGAGGTGCGTGGTAGAAAACCTGAGACGAGGCGTAATCAGTGACTTTGTTCTCTCATGCAATAATCATTGTAGCTCTCGGCAAACTGTGTGAGTTGGGTTTTGTATATACATTTAGCCAGTCCACAGCAAGGTGATCTCAGGCTTTAAGGCCCTCCTTTAGGCCGGGGCACCGATGGCGGGGCCCGAACCCCAACAGAAGGGTCCCTGCAGATCTTAGGGTGGACTCACAAACCACTGTGCCACCGACGCCCTCTCTGCAAACTGCCCTTGCTCTTTTCTTGAAGCCGACAACATAAAGGTAAATTCTAGCAATCTCAGGACGACCTTGGCTATGAGTTAAAACGTTGGAGGCAGCCACAAGGATCTCTTGACAAGGACTTATTCATAACAAGGATTGTATTATTGGTAACGAACATATTTTCTTGTCAGAAGCTGAGTGCTTTTTAAAACTCCTTTAAAAAAAACATGCTTAAAATAATATGACTCAAAACAACAAAACTATTCAATGATGCGTCATGCAATTTGTACCTTAGAAGGCCAATAAAGAAAGCTTCCATAGTTAGATCACAGAAAAGCTGAGCTCTTCTGTGCTAAAAAAAAAAACCCAAAAAACAACAAAATAGTCCCATCATTTTAAATCATTATAATTACCATAAACTTCTGTACTTGTATTCTTATCTCAAATTTTATCGGCTAGCTCTCAAACCCAGGAATAATGTAACACTTAGGCCACACGTTGGCTGAGATAGAACAAATGCCAGTTACGTATAGCAAAGGCTATCCATTACGGCATTAGTCAGCTCATTACTTTTTTTTTTTTTTGGTGTATCAAATGAAGCAGTGTTTTTTGTTTTCGCATTAAAATCAAAATGTAGTGTGTGTGGAGATGCTGTAGGTCAACTCATTCCTTATGAACTACGAGCTTTACCGTGGCTAGATTATACTTCCTTTAAATCTGCTGATAAAGAATTCTCTCATAATTAAATACGATTCACAAAACTTGTTCCAAACCTTTTTAAAGCAATAGCTTTAAC